>CALNHX010003151.1:0-157187 GCA_940337035.1 Agriotes lineatus | reverse complement strand
GAACAGTGAGGTTATGTTTACGGCAAGTGCTGTGTGTTGTTATTGTTTACTGTCGTGTCTTGTGAAATTAGTTTAAGGATAGGTATCTGGTTATTAAAAATGAATCAACAGCAACAATTTGAAAACCTGCTTTTGGAAGTTTACGAGTAAAAGTCGCAGAATTTAAAATTAATGAATGACAGTGATTATAGTGAACTTTTGCAACGTATAAGGAGAATACGCGAAACTGTCACACAAATAGTACCTGTATGTCACTTTTGTTTTTTTTTTTTACTTATTTTTAAGTAATAATAGCAATGTTATGTTGTACCTATAAATAAACTTTACTTTTGACCAAGAATTATTTTGCTATCCCAAACTAAATTAACCAAATGGAATATGTTAGTTTACATACTAACCAACCAGTTGGTTATTATGTATTACTACGACTATTACGTTCACACTTTATCCAAATACTGTGGATAGTTTGTAAACTAGCCAAAAGCAACGGTTAATTTGTGTACTTTTCTTGTGGTTTGTACTTTGGCGATAAATCTTGCATAGTTTGTAAACTAGCTGGATAGTATGCAAACCAGCCAATATTCATAGCTATTTTAGTAGAAATATGATTTTTCATCAAAATAGCCAGACATTTGGATAGTTTGTATACTATCCAGCTAGCTTATAAACTAGCCAAATCAACACTTTAACCGTAACATATATATTGCTTATGTGTGCCAACTTCCATTCTTGTGGAACTTTATTGTTCGTCAAACATTTATTGAATAATTCAGTAATCTCTTCGAATAGTTTTTCTGGCCCATATTTTAAGAGTTCAGTATATATTTCTCCAGGTCCTGGGGCTCGTCCATTTTTCATTGTTTTTAAAGCCTGTTTAACTTCATCTACTGTTATGGATTCAATAGGTTGTTGATCCTCTAGTCCTTGAAAGATGTATTCATTTTGAAATTCTTTTCTGTTTTCAGATAGTAACTCATTGTAGTAGACCTTCTATTGTTTTATATTTATAGGCTGTAGTATGTTTCGTTCTTGTTTATTAGTTCGTAACGTTTTCAGTGTTTTCCAAGCTTCTCGAGATTTTGTACTGCCTAGATAATTATCTATTTGTTCACACCTAGTTTGCCAAGCTTCATCCTTGGCTTGTAATACCTTTATCGTTACTTCTCTATTGCTTCGTTGGTATGCTTTTTTGTCTTCTTCGTCCTTCGTTGAGAGCCATTTTGTATAGAGCTGTTTCTTTTCAGCTATTATTTTGTGTAATTCATCTTTCCACCAGTAACTATCTCTTCTGTTTTTAACGGTTTCACGTTTCCCTATGGCTTCATTGCCGGCTTCTAATATTTTCTCTTTCAGTTGTTTATATATTTTCTCTACTGTAAAATCATTCGGTAAATTATTTAATTTAAGATCTTGTTGAATCTTCTTTTAAACCTTCTATATTAAGTTTCGTAGACGTTGTTGTTCTAACTGGCATTTGTTCAGTTTCTTTTAAATGAGTTTTATTTCTGTATGGGAAGTATTACGGTCTGACCCGCATTCTGCCCCTCTTTGTGCCCGAACGTTCTGGAGATCTAGCTTTGTACTCTGTGTTTATTATGCTTATGGCTTATGTATATAATTCATGTGTTACTGCGATTTTTGGGTTTGATTAAATGCCCCCATTGATGTTAATATTTTTGTGTTCTTTCCGCAACCCATTTACCTGTACAATTTATATAGGTATATAGCGAAGCACTAAAGGTAGGTGGCGTATTATTAATCACCTAGTTTTGTTTTTTATGTTGTGAGTAACGATAAGGAGCCCAAATTTCCATAATCTTACTGTTCAATTTTAAAGGCCGAAGCATTTCCTTGCCTAGTCCTTACACCACGCCATATTCTGCCGTGACCGCCCTTTTATAAGGGAGCGGTACATCGTGACCGTTAGCTCAGTTTGATATTATGCGCAATCCCAACAGTAAACAAGCTCAGACCTTCCGCGCTACTTACAACAACATCTCCTGACCTCGCAAAGATGTAGTTTGTACCCTGCATCTGCATTCATCTTAAATTTAGTGTATCTGTTATTAATTTATACTTTACAACCTGCCAACGTGCAACTCTAATAGTAAACATGTGTCATCGTCCCTGTCTGATTTAAATATTTAAAGAAAATACAGACTAATATAAGATTATTTTTAAAGTGAGACCCAAATTAGTTGTTTGAACGGCGTCGAACTTA
This sequence comes from Agriotes lineatus, assembly GCA_940337035.1. NCBI lineage: Eukaryota > Metazoa > Arthropoda > Insecta > Coleoptera > Elateridae > Agriotes > Agriotes lineatus. Next base: position 154,966 of record CALNHX010003151.1, on the reverse strand, counting down.
AACGTTCAAACATAAATTAGTCGAGTGTTTTCTAAACAGTAGTCTAAAAAGCACTTATTAAAAGAAAAGGTCTAATAAAATGTGGCTAATACTTATTGTTACTGTTCTATCAGCAATTATTATTTATCTGAAGTTTTCTAAGACTTATAAATATTGGGAAGAAAAAGGAGTCGTATACATAAAACCATGTCCAGTGTATGGAAATATGGCATCTATTCTCTTGCAAACACAATCAATGGCGCACTTACTCGAGAGTTTCTACAAATCACATGCTGACGCTCGGTAAGTTTCAATATACAATATTTTGGAAATGGTAACCTTTGCTAAATTGTCATTTTGTTTGGCGCTAAGTCGTTATATATATTGTGCAGGTATACCTAATACAATGTCTAAAACCCATTTTAGTATTTACTTTGAACTTATGAGGCAATTCCTCAATTATAAATGAAGAGGGATTGTAAAAAGAGGGCCCCATGTACAACTGTGTGGTTTATCTACGCCACTTTTTGTTATCGGGTTACATTTAAATCTAATGAAATAGTATAAAACAAAGTATTACACATAAAATAACAAGGAATATTAAATAGTATTAAAGAATCCACAATACCGACGACATTGTGGAAGTAATGCAATTATTAACACATTAAGGGTATATTGTATATATGTAAAAATTATACTCTTGTTTGGAACCACCGAGAGTAGTCAATAGAAAAATGAAAGCTAAATATAGACATCCGTTCAATTGAAATAAATACAAAATTGCTCAATAACAACTTTTATTGTTTCCATCTATTTCCTGCGGCGAAACTTCTATTTATAACTGGATTAACCCAATATTTCCATATGTTTATTGTCGAACAACACTGATATACAAAATTTGATTTACTTTTTGCCTCAGAAGTAAAAATAGGTGAATCTAACAGCATCTTTCATGCTGAATTCAAATATGGTTTCAGAATTATTCTACCACGTAAGAATTTTTAGAGACAACTATTTTAATTTCATAACTTACGTATTTAAAATGCATTCTAAATGTATTATTCTCCTCCTTTTTAGATAAATTCAGATCGGGTACAGGGTTATTGAAGTCCCATTGTGTTAGTAAATGCGGTTCACCAGATGAACTCGAAGTTTCATAGTTTGGATCAACCCTTACATCATCGTTATCCAATGCTAAATATTTGTGTTGTTCATTATCGCTAAGCATGATATTTTCTGGTGGTTTAAGCACAGGTAGTTCTTTACTGTGAGCCACAGTAGGGTGGTACAAAAATAAAAATATTCAAATATTCTTTCTCCACAACAACATTTTTATTCTTTAATATATAGGTCATTAGCACATCAAAGCGTTTTCCTAGCAAATAATATTTGGAGGTCGCGCAACATTAAACTTTTGAATGAAAAAATTAAACAAATATGAAGTAGGTGATGCTTTTGATGGTGTAGGAAGCTGTTTTCTATGATTTGCCACTAACCGAACAATAAGCTGCTTTTGTTTTTCGTCCTTAGTTAGTGATTGGTTATCTTTTTCAATTAATCCAATACCTCGCTCAGAAACGTCGTTCACAACATGCATTTGATAGCAACGTTTATGAAGTTCTATGTAAACGGGAACATCTCTCCAATATTCGGGATGCATTTTCAAAAATGCTTCAGCTTTGCTTTGGCCTTCAATAAGAAGGACATGAAAAAAGAAGCTTGTTCTCTCAGTTACCAAATTTTCTATACCAGGTTGGTCGCCGGATATTTCTATACGTCTCGGAAAATCAGGCATTTGTGGACGTTTCACTTTCTTGGCCACCTTTTCTTTGGCTTCGGTGGATACTCGGTCGTCAAAAAAAGCTAAGACTACCAAGTGTTCAGAAAGAAACCAAAGGTATCTGGCAAAAGCGTTGTAAGCTTTCTCGCCAATTGCTTGATTAGGGTAAATTTTAAGTAGACCTAAGAGCCCAATGTCATTATATGGCGCTCTAGGTCCAAGTAGGGTGACCATCTCGCAGGGTGTCACCGGGGTATCAGGGGTTCAACACCCGTTCTCCGGGCTTCGGGTTTTGTTATAATTTCTCCGGGTTACGCTAATTTTGTAATAATATCTAACATTAACTTCACCGTAAGTCGGTTATATATTGCGACGAAAACGACGTTACGATATGATAAATTGACACAAATCGAACAATTCTCGGATTCATCGCCGCAATTACATTACGACGGGTTGTACCAAATGTTGCCGGTTTACTCAGTGGAGAAGGGTTTTTTACGACCTTAATTGGTTCCACGACCCTGTAAGCGAAATAAAAATTTTAAATGCCAGATGCCACCACTTTACTAAATCGGGAAAAACAGGTGGGCTCATAGAGAAAGTGGTAGCAATAAACCCAGCCTTTTTGATCCAACCTTGGCAGTACTTGAGCGACAATCCACGAACAGCTGGGTCGGACCTTACTTGCATTTGCTTACAGCTGTCTGAATCTTTTTAAAGAGGAAAAATACACATTCAAACGTCATAAATCTACTAAAGAAAAGCACAACTAATTGAAAAATGGACTATATTAACGTAGAAATATGTAGGAGAACAATGAATATTAAATGAAATATTCGATAAAGGGTAGTGTGGTTGATTGCGTAACGTTTAAACTAAACACAAACAACTATTGAACTAAATACAACCGCTAAATCTTGACGGTAAACAAACAAATCTGACACAATGACGTTAATGACTTTAATCTCACAACGTTAAGCTAATTACAAACATTACGACTTGACGGTAAATACTCAAATTGACTTAAATGACAGTGACAACAGTTCAAACGCAAATTAACAACACCGCACCGTGTTTAACGTCTCAGCTTCACACCCCTGTATCTTTCATGTTTATTTTCTGATCAATTTAAAATTATGGTCTATTTACCTATCCGTTAAAGCAATTATTTTCATAGTTTTTAAATAATTTTACTGCAAATTCGTGGCCTACTGCGACAAAAAAACAACTGCAAAAATTTAGAAATTATAGTAGGCTTAGTTTTATCAAAAAAAGTCATTTAGAAAAGTTGGTTAGAATTAGGAAAATAGTCAAAATGTAAATTTTAATCCAAATAAGTGTATTTATTTTCGGCAGAGTAAACACACCATTTCTACATTTTCAGCAGTGGTTAGGGGTATTCTAGACATTATTTAAATTTCGAGAATGCTAAATTAACAGTTCATAAACTTATGTGACAGTTCGTAATTGACTTTCATAAACCTTTTGTTTTCCAGGGCACCTCTTATTAAGACAATAATGGATTGTTAATTATCTACATAATAATATTGTACATTACATATTAACAATACAAACATTTCGAATAAAATATTGTTTTCCTACTGTTTTTGTAATTCTGAGCAACCTTTGTTAGTCGCAAAATTATTTCAAAAATGTCAATGTAATGCTTTTAAAGGCCAAAATTTCAAAGGTATCAGAAGAGGAAATGTTCAAGGGTGGTGAGGCGAAAAGTGAAACACACTGCGTATTGCATTCTGATTTGATTATGTTTCTTATTTAGATATGTACGTCCACAGTTTCTTGATAACTTTATCTATGCACTCCAGTTTAAACGTGACCAACAGACAGGTACCTATTTTGAAAATTGGTCGGCTGGGGAGAAGTACTCCCAGTCGGGTTTAAAATTTTCAAGGGTAATACCACAAAAGGTGAAAATTTTTTGAGAATTTTTTTGTTCACTTGCAAATTATTGCATTTACATTTCTCGAAACCAAACTGCGAGGCCGCAGGTCGAGTGGAATTTGAGCAGTTTTTGTTGAGAGAAATTTACAATAATTTGTTTTTTGACGAAAAAAATTCTCTTAAAAGATTTTGCCTTGAGTGGTATTTGGAAAGATTATTCAACAATATGGGTAGATGACTTTTACCGTGTTCGACAGCACACACTTTTACCGTTTTCCACTATTAATTCGATACTGGATCTTCCAACACGATTATTATGAGTTTTTAGAACGACGCTGATTTGCAAACTTTGACTTTGACGTTTTGGTGAAATGTCAGTCAAAGGCTACTCACTAAATTGAAATCATTGCAACCAATAGGGCTTGCGTGAAAACACTGTGACATTAGGTGTTTTCAATGACAGTCAATTTTGATTGGCCGTTTCTGACAAATTGAACAATTTTCATTGGTTCGTTCATTATAGTGTTGAATAATCAATGTAATACAAATAGATATCTGGCATTTTGTAAGTACCTATAGCAACCACGAAATTACGAGACTATAATAATAATGGTTTATCGAGCATCCAGTTAGTATACATACATACATGACAGTAAATATATGTGTTATAGTAGTCGTATAATGGTCTGTGAGATCAATAAAACAGAGTTTCAATAAACGTGAAAAATGCTGTTTCTTGAAGCAAATTGCTTGTGTGGGAAAGTATTGTACCTATTATACCTACATTTATTTACATTCTACCTATTGACTAACTAAATTATATTTATAATATTTAAATTATTATTAGGTAATAGTCAGTCTTTAATTAATTTATTTATTTATTAATCAAATAACCTTGTTTACCTTTAGGTGTCAAGGTATACCTCTTAAATAAAGTTACATTTCTAACTAACTTACATTTCAACTAAGTTCCATTTCACAACTAAAACATTTTTCAAACTAAATTACATTTCAATTAATTGTTTTTGTATATAAATTTTGTCCATTCCTTCTTGTTCTTCGCCTTTTCCTTTGCTTCTCTCCAGTTTGAATTCTGCTCCTTCAGGCTTTCTGCAACTGCGTTATCCCACGTTCTAGTCGGTCTACCCCTTTGTCGCTTCTGCATAGTTTTTGTTTCCCATATTACTTTTGTTTGTTGACTTCCTTTCATTCTTGCTAAGTGCCCAAACCATCTAAGCTGATTTCTTTTAATGGTTGTTGTTAACGGCTCTACTTGCAGTTGTTCTCTCACATCCGTGTTTTTAATTCTGTCTCTTTTTGTTATACCTAGTACAGCTCTAAGATATTTCATTTCTGTTGCTTGCAGTTTACTGCTCAATCTCTTGGTAAGTACCCAGCTCTCACTGCCATATGTTAATATAGGTCTAAAGATGGTTTTGTACACCGTCATTTTTGTGTTTTTGGAAACTTCTTTTTTCCGTATGAAAGCATTGCTCATACTATAGAATACTCTTAGTGCACTCTCTATTCTTTCATTTACTTCCGCATCGTTCTTTCCTGTTTTATGTATCTTCATTCCTAGATATTTAAAGGATTCCACTTGCTCTATTTCTCTGTCACCTATTTTTATTGCTGTCCTTTCGTCTTCTTTGCCTATTGTCATTATCTTGGTCTTATCTATATTTATTCGTAAATTCTTTTTTGTAGTGCTGTTTTCCAGACCTCTATGTTGTATTGTAATTCTCTCTGGTTTTTGGCGTATATTACGAGATCGTCAGCATAGGCGCTTTCCGATATTTCCGTGAGTGTCATATTTCTGTATCCCACTTTATATTTCTTTACCTTTTCCTTTACTTCTTTTAGCACATCGTCCATTATGATGTTAAACAAGGTTGGGCTTAACACTCCCCCTTGCCTAAGTCCTTCTTTTGTTCTAAACTCCTCGGATACACAGTTTCCTGTTCTTACATAGCACCTTGTGACCTGGTATAGGCTTTTTATGGCTGTACATAGTTGAGTATTTACCCCTCTTGCTTTTAGGCTATTCCATATTTGTTTTCTACTTACACAGTCGAACGCTTTTGCGAGATCTAAAAACGCGACGTATATCATGCTGCCTCTACTCTTCTCTATAAGTTGTTTGATTGTGAAAATATTATCCTGCACTCCCCTTCCTTTTCTAAATGCGCTTTGTGATTCCTCTAATTGCGGTTCTATAATTTCTTTTAGTCTCCTTTCAAGTATTTGCTCGTACATTTTCGCTACTGTGCTGAGTATAGTAATTCCTCTATAATTGGAGCATTCCTTGCTATTTCCTTTTTTATATAAGGGTATGATTATTCCTAGTTCCCAGTCCTCCGGAATTTTTCCAGTTCTCATTACTTCGTTGAATAGTTTTCTTAGCATTTCTCGTCCATTTTCGCCGGTGTATTTCACCATTTCTGCAGTTATGTTGTCGTGTCCCGCTGTTTTGCCTCTCTTCACTGTGCTGATCACTTCATTAATTTCTTTCATTGTTATTTCTTGTACTTCCTGAGATTGATTTTGGTTTACTTCTTCATCTTCACCTTTTTCTTCGGCTTGCCCTATTTGTCCTGCATTTAGCATCTCCTCGAAGTATTCCTTCCATCTTTTTATCACCTCTTCTCCGTCGTGTATTATTTTGCCATTTTTATTTTTCATATACTTGACTGTAACTTTCTTTCCTCTCCTCATAGCTTTGAGTGCATTGTAGAACAACTTTTGATTTCCGTGTCTGTCTTTTTCTAGTTTCTCCCCGAATTCTTCCCATGCTTTTTGTTTTGCCTGATTTACCATTTCTTTCACTTTACTTCTCTGTTCTTTGTATTCAATGTATTTCTCATTTGTTCTAGATTGCAGGTACTTTTTCCATATAACTTTTTTAGTTTTCACCTCTTCTTTAATTTCTCGGCTCCACCATCTTGTTTGTTTTTTGTCCTTGTTTATTTTTATACTTCCGCAAACTTCTTTAGCAGTCTCGTATAATATTTCCTTTATCTCTTTCCATAGTTCCTCTGAATATATTTCATCTCTCTTATTGTATATCTGTTCCATTTTTTCTTCTGTCTTTTTCTTGTACTCCTTGGCTATTTCTGTTTCATGTAATTTATACGACCTAATCTTGACTGCTGTATAGCTTTTCGTGTTTCTAGGGTTTTCATTTCTATCCCTTCCTTCCTTTATGTTTATTTTCGATGTTAACAGGTGTTTATTTATTATCCTATAATTATATTTAATTTGCAGGTATTTATTATCAACTTCTTCATAACAATTCAATTGCACCTTATAATGCACGATCAGATAGGGACTGGACACAACGCCCACTGGTCACAAACCCCGACTCAGAATTTGGTCATAACGCCCAACTTCGATTCTTGTCACAACGCCCAATTTTGATTTTGTCACAACGCCCAACTTGGTCACAACGCCCACCGACGCCTGTTATAGGAGAGAGCTATCGACGCCACTGAAAGCACCGTTTTGGTCACAACGTCCAACTTTGATTTTGGTCACAACGCCCAACTTGGCCAAACGCCCAATTTTTTTTTTGGTCACGACGCCCAACTTGGTTATAACGCCCAAGGTTGATTTTGGTCACAACGCCCAACTTTGATTTTGGTCACAACGCCCAACTTGGTCAAAGGCCCACTTTTTATTTTGGTCACAACGCCCAACTTGGTTATAACGCCCAAGTTTGATTTTGGTCACAACGCCCAACTTTGAGTTTGACGGCACAGAAAGAAAGAAAAATTTGTATCTACAATGAATAATAATAAAAAATTAAACTTTTAAGGTGAGGTAATAGGTAGGAAAAATAATATTATTTATTTTTATAATTCAGTGGCGTAGTGCGTTTTCCAAAAAAGTTCCTAAATTCGAATTAGAACATGATGTTGTATTTTTTATACGGAACTCACAGTTAGCTGTGGGATTATGAGAAAGAGGTTTTTTTACCATTTCAGTGACATACCGTGTAAATAATGTAAGACTATACATTCGCAACTTTATCTTAGCATTAATCAATTTACCCATGCAAATAACAATTGTCGGTGTTTTCTGTAGTCACTGTGTTGATATTTTGTTTACAAACACAACGGTAACATTAAGTAAATTCCCTCTGTCTAATTTTGCATAATTCAGCCTTGTACAGTCTTACATTATTCGCATTAATCAATTTACCCATGCTAGTAACAATTGTCGGTTTTGAAATTACTATGAAATAATCCAGTTTCAATTAGTTTCTGTAATCACTGTGTTGTTATTTCTTTTACAAACACCATGGTAACATTAAGTAAATTCCCTATGTCTAATTTTGCATAATTCAGCCATGTATAGTCTTACATTATTCTCACTGTATATCTTATGGGATAGATTTATTCCTTTTCACTACTTTATAGCAACAATTCACAGTTTTTAATATTTCGTTGTTTTCTAGTTGCAGGCTTGTGCCATTTAGAATGTACGTGATTAAACAAAGCTTTTGCGTTGTTAAAATACCACCGTTTGATTGACAGAATTAATCACGTTTAATTGTTGCATTTGGACACACATGGAAAATTGTTTCAATATCCATTCATCAGAATATTTTATTCTCCATTAAAACCTCTGCAGCTTCTCAAATTAAATAATGCATTTGCAAAAATTTAAATATCCCACTTCGTATACGAGGGAGGTTCGAAAATATGAAAATGATTGAAGAATAAGTACCCTTATTTTTCAAAATACACAAAACTGTTAATTGAAAATATTTGTTACAACTTAGCTATTGAAAATTATAATTGATTCGAATTATTATTTGCTCTCTTTTTCATTAAATTATTTTGAAGATACTTGTTTTTTGACACAAAAATGAGATTTGTTACCACTAATTTCAAATCACGTAATATCCTGTTTGCTAAGTGAGGGGAAAGTCAGGTTTGACAGTACACGTTTATCGTATCAGTTGATAAATTAACTTTGAAGTATCTTATTTGGTAATATACAGGCCGGTAAGAAAAAAATAGGAGAAACCAGTAAAAATTGTTTTAGGAGGAAGTAACTGTGACTTTATATTTGACACCTACTTTTAATTCTAAGTAACTTCTTCAAATAATATTTTTGTCGATTTTGAAAAATAAGTGTTTGAGCACTAATCAGGATCGAAGGTACAATGTTTGTAGCCTTCTCAGTTTTTCGCTATCTGGAAAACCGCTGATCGCCAGCTCGCCTTGGAATTTGTGGACTGTATGATTGTAGGTTTCACTGAATTATACACACGTTGAAAAGCTAAGGTAGTAATTTATTGCTATAAATTAACACGAACAGTTTAACATTTACAAAGAATTAGCTTTCGGAGTGCGGACCGGTTTGCATGCTGCCACCTTGGCAGATGAAACGTAAGTGTTTTTGGAATCGGATGCCGGCGAGGCAGTCTACTGCGCACAGTACGAATTCAGAATGTAAGAGAGGCGGCAAAAGTTTATAAAGTCCTTAACATACCGCCCGCCTTGGAAAGGGTAACCTTTCAAATAAAACAGTACAGAGTTGACATGTAAAAGCTAGAGTAAAACATGTAACATGAACACACATATATACAAAGCCTAATAGTACATGGATCTTAATCTAGTACAAGAAAACCCGAACAATGGGGAGCCAAAAGGCTTTACGAAAACTGCGCTGACCGCTAACGTACTAGTTCACAACACTAGGTAGCGGGCACAATTTGGCGAAGGATCGCTTCACGATCCCTGACACAGTGTTCACTGACGCCACACGCGTAACGCCGTCAAGGCCAGGGTGCAGCTCGGTGACCCGGCCTAACCTCCACTTCAGAGGGGGTAGATTGTCATCCTTGATGAGGACCATGGAACCAGGCTGGAGGTCCGAAAGATGCGTGCGCCATTTGGTGCGCTGTTGGAGTTCCGAGATGTACTCTTTACTCCATCTCTTCCACACATTCTGGTGAAGTTGTTGTATTCTCTGGTATTTAGACAGCCGAGACTCGACTATCTCAGTTACGTTGGGATCAGGCAGTGACACCAACGAACGACCAATCAGGAAATGAGCAGGAGTCAAAGGCTGAAGGTCGTTTGGATCAGAGGACAAAGGGGACAGGGGTCGGGAGTTTAAGGTCGCTTCCACCTGTGCTAACAAAGTGCTAAATTCATCATAATTTAGACTAGCGCTACCTATAACGCGACGTATGTGATGTTTGGAGGACTTGATTCCGGCCTCCCACAATCCGCCAAAGTGGGGACTGTGCGCGGGTATAAAATGCCAAGCTACTCCGTCGTTCGCGACTGATTCGGAAATAGAAGGGTTTTGTTCCGCGAGAAAATTGCCTAATTCGATTAACTCGGAATTAGCGCCTACAAAGTTAGTGCCGTTGTCTGAGTAGACATGGAGCGGTTTGCCTCGACGAGCCACAAACCGGCGAAAGGCCATTAAGAAGGTTTCAGTAGAAAGATCAGCGACCAATTCAAGGTGCACTGCTTTTGTGATAAAACAATAAGCTGTAACTCGTTGTAAGCGAGCGAAGCTTGAATACTGATTGAACGGAAATGGTTCAACAGAGGTTACAGGAAAACTCTGAACTTCTTTTTTGAATTCTGGAAGCTCAGCACGAACATGTTTGGGAGTAGGCCAAGAGGCCTCACCTTCGCTTAGCCAGGTGGGACCATGCCACCAAAGGCTTAACAGACCCAGCGGGTCAAATATCTGCGATCTTTCAGACAAGATGCTACGCTTGGTAGCCTTACTACTTGTAGAATTTGAAATATGGGATATTTCAGACAAGCTGCTACGATTGGTAGCCTTACCACTTGTAGAATCTGAAATATTGAACATGGAAGTAGGCCAAGATGCCTTACCTTCGCTTAGCCAGGTGGGACCGTGCCACCAAAGGCTTGACAGACCCAGCGGGTCAACTATCTGGGAAATTTCAGACAAGCTGCTACGATTGGTAGCCTTACTACTTGTAGAATCTGAAATCTGGGATATTTCAGGCAAGATGCTATGATTGGTAGCCTTACTACTTGCAGAATCTGAAATCTGGGATATTTCAGGCAAGCTGCTACGCGTGGTAGCCTTACTACTTGCAGAATCTGAAATATTCTCTACTGATAAGAATCTTTTCTGAGCGATTTGCAATGAATCGCCCAGTACCTCTACAGGCTTCTTGAAAGGGATAGAGACAACGAATCGACCATTCGCTTCTCGTTGAGTATTTTGCACGAAATGTGCCTCACAGGCGTTCTCTTCATTTGTGCGAACCCTTTCCTCTGGGTAATGTTCGAGTTGCCAAAACCTAGCAATGGGGTCAGAAGCATCCTCGATCGTGCTAAGATTGCACTGTACAGGGTACGCAGAAGGGGGGCCTGTAGGGCCAGAAACAATCCAACCAAAACGAGTTTTTTGGAGGATGGGAAGATTTGGGCCTAGACCAATTTGTCCAATACAAAGGAGCTGCCAGAAAATGGGCGAACCAATCAGAATGTCGATGGTGCCCGGTTGGTCGTAGGACAGATCTGATAACTTGATGTTATCAGGAACCTTGAAGCTGTTTCGCTGGACGCGAAAACTTGGGGTAACACCCGTAATCTCATCGAGAACAAGACAGGATAGGCCAATGCCGTATGAAGTGTGAGGGGCTTGCAGCTTGATATCACACCTAGCCTTGATTTGAGAAGTGGCTTTACTTAAGCCAGAAACAGTAACGTTGACTTCGCGAGTTGGAAGCTTCAACCTTTTACACAGATCTGAACGTATGAAGTTCGATTGGAAACCGGAATCCAACAGGATTCGCACAACGTGAGGCGTACCATCATCAGCGATGAGTTTTAGCGGTAGCCGTAGGTAAGAGTACCTGCAAAGCATTCGAACAGAATGCCGAAATCGATTGATTTAGTTCAACAGGGGTTTCTGCCGATATCGCAGATCCTGGTTGACTAGAAGAAGCGTTCTGAGGCTTATCCTCATGAAGAAGTGTGTTGTGCCTTGATTTGCACTTTCTACACGTATATTTGGAGCTACAAAGGCTCGCAAGGTGACCCTGAGTTAGGCAATTAAAGCATACGCGGAGCTCTTTTGCCTTTGACTTTCTGTCAAGAACAGACAGCTTGACAAACTTATCGCATTTGTACAAGGAATGAGATCCTTTACAAAGTGGACACGAAGGGGTACCCGACACAAATGATTTAGAAATGTACCTTGGAAGACTTTTCGGGTACAAGCTTAACATTTTTTACTTCCAGAGTTTCTAGAAGATTTGCCGTATTTTGCAAGAATTCCTTGAACTCATCAAGGTTAGGCAGGTCAGAACTTGACCGGTTTCTAAGGACCTCCCATTCACGAAATGTAGTGGGGGTCCAGTTTTTTAGAAACTACATAAATTATAACAAAATCAAGAAGCTCGCTTTCGGTAGCTAATGATTTGATTGCTGCAAAATGCTTGAATAACATATCGCTAATCGTACGTAATTTAGTTTGCAGATTCCTTATTGCAAGATTCGAGTTCAAATATAGCCTTGAGGTGGTTATGAACCAGAATTTTTGGATCATTGTATCGATTGCACAATGCATCCCAAGCTAGAGTATAATTACTCGCAGTAAACTCTAAACTTTTTATAATTTGGCTTGCATCACCCTGTAAACTAGCCTTTAAGTAATGCAGCTTTTGAATATTAGTTAACGCTTGATTCTCATGAATTAAACTAATAAAAATCTCACGAAACTCTAACCATTCTGAAACGTTCCCTGAATATTTGGGAATAGAAATGGCAGGAAGGCGTACAGCTTGATTATTGCAATGTGAACTGCAATTTGAATGCGTTGATCTTACGCTACCAGCAGGCGATCCAGAACGATCTAATGCAACATCAGACTGTTTGTTGTATTCATTAATCAAATATTCAGCTTGTGAAATTGCAAAATAATAAGAATCCTCAAATTCAACTTGTTGCTGCATTTCAGATTCTGTATCCTCACTGGTTTCTAAAATTTGTTCATGAACCGCATAATATTCCGATAACAAGGTGGCTGTATCATTCAATCTTTTTTGCAATTGAATAATCTGAGCGCTAGATAAGAATTGATCTTCATTATGAATTTTTTGCAAAGATTGCACGTAATTTGAGAAACGCGTAAGCTTTCCCTTGATAGAGCCACGTACTCTTACAAGCGGATCCATAATTGTTGAGATTAAAAACAATTTAACAGATCGAACTAACTTTTCGTACGCCCCTGGCGTGAATTTTTGTACGCTTCGGGTACGCGGACCCAACGGGTCAACTATCTGTGATATTTCAGGCAAGATGCTACGCGCGGTAGCCTTACTACTTGCAGAATCTGAAATATTCTTTAATGATAAATCCCTTTCGCACGCCTCTGGCGCGAATTTGTTTTATAACGCAGACAGCGCTTGCTAGCAACGCGAGAAACTTGTAGCTTACGACGCAGAAAACGACCCTGGTACAACGCGGGAAAACTTGTTGCTACGACGCAGAAAAACGGCCTTGGTACAACGCGGATTATTTTATGAAACATGCAGGGGATATCGCTAACAAACGTAATAGCTTGGCATTTCACGCAATTAAAATGTTTATATGACTCATAAACCATTTGTTTACGCAATAATACGCAGCTGAAATTATGCACATGCAAACACAGACGAAATAAACCAAATTTATGCATAGGAAAATCAGGCTTACATTTGATATTGGTGTGTGCCGCCTTGCCGGTTTTCTGTTCCTACTACCGTCTGGCTAGCAGCTGCAATGCCCACGTGCACGAATCTTGGCGTTGATAGCACCGTCTGCTGTCTTCCTTCCTCTCGTTGCGGGCACCGCATGTGCCCTCTTCGTTCCACGCGTTGCTGCGAAATTGGAACGCTGCTCCTTGCGGTCGATTATATGCGATGCAATACAAACTGAATATGCTTTCTACTTGCCTATGACCAATGTTGTCGAATGCTGTCGCTGTTTTGGGACCCGCAATGACCTAATGTGGTTTAATCCGGTTCTGTAGGACCAATGTTTGAGCACTAATCCGGCTCGAAGGACCAATGTTTGAGCACTGATCAGGATCGAAGGTACAATGTTTGTAGCCTTCTCAGTTTTTCGCTATCTGGAAAACCGCTGATTGCCAGCTCGCCTTGGAATTTGTGGACTGTATGAATTGTAGGTTTCACTGAATTATACACACGTTGAAAAGCTAAGGTAGTAATTTATTGCCATAAATTAACACGAACAGTTTAACATTTACAAAGAATTAGCTTTCGGAGTGCGGACCGGTTTTGCATGCTGCCACCTTGGCAGATGAAACGTAAGTGTTTTTGGAATCGGATGCCGGCGAGGCAGTCTACTGCGCACAGTACGAATTTCAGAATGTAAGAGAGGCGGCAAAAGTTTATAAAGTCCTTAACAATAAGGGTACTTTATTCTTGAACCATTTTCATATTTTTGAACCTCCCCCGTATACGAAATAAGATATTTAAATTTTAGCAAGTGCATTTTTAGTTTGAGAAGATGTACGTGTAGAAACTTGTATCAGGAATAACATTTTCTGATAAATGGATAATAAAAAAATCTATGTGTTACAAATTTATGACGGACAGTGTATGTTATATTATACAGATTGGTGGTGGATAATGTGAACATAAGCTAACATGAGCTAGCATGTGAGCTTTGTATGAGTTAAACAGAAATAATAGACATATATGAATTAAAATCTAGTATCCCACAATTCAATGTTTTTTAAAAACAAAACACTTGGATTCTGCGGATATTAGATGTTCATCGCATATTATTTTATTCTATCTAACGCATACAAAGCCCATAAACTGTATGCTAGCTCATCTGATTGCCTATGTTTACAGTATCAATCACCAACCTGCAGAGTTCATTTTTGGATACTGGTACTGTTATAGATTTATGCCAGTCGATTGGTATTTCTATAAGTTCTACTATTTTTTGAAAAAGTTTATGATTTTCGGTTATTAGTACTAAGTTGGCCACCATATTTTAATAGTTTATTACAAATTTCGTCTTTTTCAGGTGCTTTTGTGTTTTAGCTTGGTATTGGTGTTAGTTATTTCTACTTCAGTTAAATTTAATTGTTGCTGATGTTCTTGTTAGTATATCGATTGAATGTAAATAGTAGTTGTAATTGTAAATAGTAGTTAGTAAATATAATAAACAAATACAAATAGTTGTATATAGTGGTTCTTATTTTAATTCGTAAAACATCTTCTTATATAAAAAACGAACTTTCTATTCGTTCGAACCTAAAAACCCTTTACTAACGTTTCTGGTAAGACACATCCTGCTCGTTTTTCCAACACCGATCTATAAAATTGTACTTTTTTGAAATCAGCAGTGAAGAATGTCGAAATCGTTAAAATACGACTTTTGTAGGAGGCGGGGCGATAGCTAAACGTCAACATAACCTAAAAAAGTTGGTTAAAATGCTGTAATTTCGCGATATAATGCACCCCTCGGCATTGAAGCTTCTTTTTACCCCTCATGTGGTTTATTTGCCTTGGCTCTACGGGCTAATATCTCGCTGCTAACGTAACACTTTTTTGACAAGTGTGGCTAAGTAACTAAGTAAAGCAATTAAATTAAATGTCAGTCAATATTTTTGTAAATGTGTAAGTTTAAATTGTAATTAGAAGAAACTGTTTTTGTAAGCGTTGGAAACAATTTTGCATGTCACACAAAATATTTTTTTCCGACGACCACTACGAAAAATGCCAAAATGGCATGGCTTGGTATTACTGAAAGTGACACATTGCACAGTTCACCTGAAAAGGTCACGTGGAGCGTGCGTTTTCCGTCTTGAAACACTAGTGCGACATGGTCTCCGGAAGCAACTAAAATGCGCGAGAGCGTCACGGCCAATTCGACATAAAACAGCTCGCAAGTCACGAAACAAGCCGTTCAAAAATCTAGTAAGCTAATGTTACAGAAATAGTATGACAATTTAGGTTGATGGTTAAACAATAATTAGGTTGATGGTTAAACAATAATTGAACATTTATTACAAAGACATCAATTTTTATTTATTTTATATTTATTTGGCCAATATGTAAATCAAGTAGGGGGCGTCGGAAAAGTATAGTGTATAACACGTGCTGATTGGATATTTCACACTTCTGCGAATGAGCACTTGTTTTATTGAGGTTTTTCCTAATTAAAATTTGAACTTAATATTTCCAAAAAACTTGACACTTGACAGTTTGACACAATGATATCGTTATTTACCAAAGTACACTGTGTTATTTCCTATGGGTTTTTTATTTACAAAAACCACAATTTAGACGTTAGTGATTAATAGTTATTTGTTATACCTAGACGATAAAATGTTATTTTATATACAAGCGAAAAATTTCAATTTCGAGCGACGAAGGAAAAAAATAAAGTAGTTTATCTACCCTTGCTGCTAAAGCAACCACTTGATCTTTTGTTTTGAGTCGATTAAAGCACACTTTAACATTTTCTATAGAAAAATAGTATATTATGTAACAAGTTTTATAAACGTCATTTTAGTCACGAGTTTTTTTAGGCACGAGCGGAGTGTAGCGTAGCGAGTGTTTAATAAACGACTGTCTAGACGAGTTTATATAATGTGCTACATACTATACTTTTTCTACGACCACAAATTTAGACAATATAACATTATATTATTTCATTAAGATTTTGAATATTATGTAAGGTTAAATTATACTTGACAAACGTCAAGTTAACTGTTAAAAGTTGAAAACTAACTTGATTTTAGATTTGGCTGTGGCTAATAAAGCAAATACTGTTTGAACTTAACTTCACCCCATAATTAAACGTCATTGACAACTTCAGCTCGTGACTAAGAGACTCTTTAATCACAGGTTATGAAGGCATGATTAAAAGGTCACTTAGCGACGTGTATGTTAGTATGTTATATGCCATTTTAGTTACAGGAGTAGAAAAAAGATATTAACAATTTTAGGTTTAAATTTGATAAAAACTCCCTCGTAATATTTATGTACCTGTATTAAAAGTAGGTTTTCCAAACTGCAGCAATAAAATTACCTGCTTCAAAAACATCTGGTAGCTTAAACCCGGCACTTTTAGAGTATTGAGAAAGGTGGTATTTGACTATTTGAGGTAACTCATTTGTATATTATACAGGGTGTCAACGGAAATGTTGTACTAGGAAAAAGTAAACGTTTAAAATTACGAAGAATCGACTATATCTGTGATTATGTAACACAGCAGCATTGTTTCTTTTATAATTATCCATAATTATTCTTTTTCATAAAATTTTTCTTTAGCACACGAAGACCGATGCAGAGTCTGCTTAGACGAACGGTCAACGATGGCTGTAGTTCCATGTGGGCATCTGTGTATCTGTCGAGTATACCCAGAAAGGCTCTTGTAAAGTGCCAACGTCACCTGTCCGGTTTGCCGTGGGGCTGCAGGAAATATACGAATTTTTGTATAGTAAAATCACGGAAATAAACGGTGCACGTCATTAAATATTTAGTTATTGATTTAGAGTTACTGTTTGATGACGTGTACCGTTTGATTCCGTGATTTACCTATAGTTACAATCTATTTATTCTAATTATAGGTAAATCACGGAATCAAACGGTGAGCGTAATCAAACAGTAACTTTAAATTAATAACTAAATATTTGATGACGTCCACCGTTTATCTCCCTGATTTTATTATACAAATACGATTAATAGTATGTTATTATATGAGCTATTATAACAGCCATAATCCCGAATGTAATATTATACTTTATCTACTCCTATGCAATAGGAGTTTTGTGTTCATATTTCCGAATTATGACATTTGTGACAACTGTCAACTGCAAAAGTCATTTAATAATAAGAATGAATTTTGTGATTGGCTACAACCCATTGAATAATGAAAATAGAATTTTATGATTGGCTGCAAACCGTGAAATTAAGAATTCATAATTTACTACTGCAAATTATGACTGTTATTATTATTCAAAATGTCCTTATAATGTGAATATAATTTAATAGGAGTAGATAATAGTATATTACACATCAAGGTAGCGAAGAGCAGTATTATAACCTGAGCGCGAAGGTTATAAGACGATTCGCTACCGTGGTGTATATACTATTTTTTGCACTACCAAACGGCTTAATACCTAAATTCCCAACAAATTTCGAAAATATTTTAACTGTCAACCTGACAATACAGCTCTTTAAAACGTCAAAATTAAAATAGTCATATGTGGTAACTTAGCAATTTATTAGTTACCACGGTGAAAATTGTTTATTTAACTTTCTCTCCCGTGGTGGAGAAAATCAACTTCACGACCTAAAGATAGGCCAATAACGGTGCGTTCTGAGACTAGTAGTGCAAAAAAGTTATTATAAGAGTAGAAAAACTTTAGGCAGCTAATTTTCATTGATATTTACTAAAATATTAAGGTTTGAGCGGATGGCCCCGCGAGCAAATGCGACTCTAGAGTTTAAAAATCGTACGCTCTTCTGCTACCACGCTAACACCTGCGGTAGACGTTAACCCCTAACAAGGGAACTCTTCTCCGCTCGTCCGATACGGCAAGGCTAGCCCCTAACCGGCCTAAGGGTAAAGAGGCTCACAGAAGCACTTTGTGGTTAAGACAGGCTACTGACTTATAGTAAGAGGACGAAGAGGAAGAAGAACAAGAAGAAGAAGTAAGGTAGAAATATATTTCGACATCTTATTATCTTCTTCAGTTTACATAAAATGTTTTAATCTGTAAGTTTCAAAAAAGCATTAATTACTATTATCACATATTTTTGTAGGTGAGTGAACAAGTTTTTTACTCAGATCATGCAAAAAATTTAATAATATAAAGATATACCTCTTAAAATCAATTTTTGTTCCATAGTTCTACAAAAGGGTTCCTTGTTTTGGCTATTTCGATATAAAGTTCTTACATTTTTAAATGTTTGTATTATTTTTTAGTTTTAGTTCAGCTTCACTTTTTGGTTATTAGTTGTTATTATTTATTATTGTTTTATTCATCTCTAAAATGAGAAATTTTTGTTCTACAACTCTTTTATAATATAGATATAAATAAACTTACTTAGTGGTTATCAGGTTGATGTAGATGATATGAATCCTTTATTATTGATTAGCGTTAGGATATCACATTTAAAATTATGCATAATGTATGATTTGAAGTTCATAATTTGAAATGTTTTGTGGGTTTTTCAATAGCGTTATTCTGTTTTGAAGAATTTCGTATTTTTTAATATACATGATTTCTCTGGAAGAGAAGTTATTATTATATTGAAAAGTTTTGCATAATAATTTTATTATTACACGCCTTCTTTATTTCATTCGGGCAACTGTCAACATGTATAAAATGTCAAAATTCTAAGTTTTTGATAATTTGTATGCAAACTAGATAAAATAGTATAAACAAGCGTCTAAATTATTAGTACCTAATAATTTATTTCTTTATTCTTAGTAATTCTCAGACATATTTTGAATTGCTTGTTTTCAGAAACACTTTTTTGAAACAATTGAGTCATATTGCCCGTGTTTCAGCCCAGTGTATAAATTTAAAATCTTGGTTGTTAGAATGGTAAGGAATTAATTTTTTTTTCGACAACCAAACTTTACGCAGTTTACTATCAACTGTTGCGTAAAACTTCATAATTATTTAAAACAACGTCAGCCAAACACAATATGACAGTTTCCGCATTTATATGGGCTACTTTGAAAAGAGGAATTTAACAAAACTTTCTATTCTTTTAAATATTTTTATCTGAAATCGCCAGAAAAATATGTAAACCGGTTAGTGAAGTAAGGCGAAATAGGGAGTGAGGAATTAATTTATACAACAATTTCGCATGAAATATTTTTGTATATTAAGCGGCATAACCGAAATATTAATCATTCTGACAATTTTACATAACTTCGCGAAAACAGTCGAAATCCATATTTAATTCGAAATTTTTGTATTGTTAATATGTAATGTACAATATTATTATGTAAATATTGTAAATAATTAACAATCCATTATTGTTTTAATAAGAGGCGCCCTGGAAAACAAAAGGTTTACGAACTGTCATATTATAAGTTTATGAAAATGATTGCTTTAACGAGTAGCTCAATCGATCAACACTTTAAATTGATCAGAAGATAAACAAGAAAGATACAGGGGTGTGAAGGTGAAAAGTTAAACACGCTGTGTATCAAACCAATTCACAAAGAAAACCACATTATCTTGAGTTATTAGTAGCTTCAGCGTACTTATGCGAACGTTTTGTCCGTCCGTCCGTCCGTCCGTCTGGACTTGCCTGTACCTTTCGAACGGCTACAGATATCGAAATTTTGAAAGGGGGCAAAGTTGTTGCTAAGGTCCCGAGCACCTTCATGCGCTATTTGGTTTTGGCGAAAGGTGCCGATTTTCCACTTTGCAAAATTTCCAAGCATTGTAGCACAGTGGCGCTTGTCCACTTGGCGCCATCTACAGAAGTTCGGTGGTCACGTTTTGAACTACACATTCTGAAGCTACTCTTTAGATCTGTAGTTGAGCAGTTTATTTTGTTGGTAGTACGAAATTAAACGCAGCCGCCTGTAACATATAATAATGTTCTAATTCTTACAGAATCAAACAGGATCGCATTTCTTTTGAAAGAATTTAAATCTACGTACATGCTAAAACCTAATACTAACATTTTATTACAGTACAAACAATTTACTGACGAAATATGAAGTATTTCAGCAGCTAGTGATACCAATTACTTCGTAAAGATACTGCAGTTGCTGCCAAATTATTAATAGGAAGGATTGCATGTTCGCGGTCACTCGCGTAAGATGTGTTGCAGCAATTACGGTCGCAAACGGTTGGAAGGAAACGAGCGGTGGTAGTCCACATCGGCGATAGTTCATGTCGGTAGTAGTTTCTGTCGGATGTAAATCCACATCGGTAGTAATCCAAGTCGGTGGTATTTCAGTTCGGTGACATACCATATATTTGTTACAAACTTTAAAAGTCGGTAGCAAACCAAGTCGGTGATAGTTCCTGTCGGATCTAAATCCACATCGGTTGTAAACCAAGTCGGTGGTAAACCAAATCGGTAGTAGTTCATGTCGGTAGTCAATTAATGTCGGATCCAAATCCACATTGGTAGCAATACAGATCGGTGGTAGAGCGCACTCTCCGATTTTTGTTCCAAAAGTGGTTGCTTAGTTTGTGTAGCTCCCACTCGGGCTTATTTTCGTAATTTGTCATAGTAAAATGCTTTTCTTTCCTAGAGCTAACGCCAGCCATCCTGACACGTGTCCTTCCATTTTCAACAGGCAATGTAACACGGTTTACATGCAGTTGCATTACATTTTGAGCAACAAGTCTTGGCGTAAGATTGAAGAATTTTCTGTAAGGTCGCGATAAAAACAACGGTGTTCAATTGATCAACGCCTGGAAATGAATTACCTATAAGTTTATCAGCAAAATGATCATTTTTAAAATTAAACTTACCTTATCTGATGGTGTTGCATCTCGCATGATGTTAATGGAAGTTGATCTCGTCAAGGGCGGTCTATAAATTTAAAAATATATTTAAATTTTGAAAAAGTTAAGTGTCCTAGGAAATAAAACGTTAGTTGTTCTTGTGTAAAGTATTATTAATATCATATATCAACATATTACATGAGCATAAAGTGGTGACCTGAGCATCTAACTGTGATTTGTTCTTAATTAAACGACTCGAATTATATATTTTAAATTCGGCAGATCATTAACTAGAAACCAATTAAAACTCGACTAAATCTGTAAAATTAAATTCCTCTGCTAAATTCTAGTTACATAATTATATATACGTTTTAATTTTACTCCAGAATACAGAATATAGGGTTGCTCGTCTCACAAGCATCATTGAGTTAGAAAGTCGAGGTTGTGGCTCCACTCTTGAACTTTGTTTATTTTTTTTATCCTCAGATATCAGCCTAATCTACTCCCTAATTGCCACTAAAAAAATTATCTTGCAACCAAAAACTATATGTTTGCATTAAAATTGAGTAAAGGCTGTATAATATGCTGGAGGCTAACCCTGATCTTGGTTGGTGAAATGCTAGTTTAAGAGAGCGTTAAAAAACGTGCTTGGGCTAGCTGGAAGTGAGTGTGGATCTCGATCCAGATGCAGCTTAGTCGCAAATAAACAAAACCTAGAGCGCCAAAAACCTTTTAATTACAAAGCACGGAAGGGATCAAGGGCTACTAACCCTAGATAGCGGGCACAACCTGTAATGAAGCATGCATGATGTATGTTACATTTAATTTAAATGATAATATCCAGATAGCTAATATAGTACACGTGATATAACATTTGCATGAATGACTGCTGGTAGTAGTAAGGCAACCAAAGGGTTACTATTAGAAACTAGTGGATCACCCGAGTTACGCTTCAGTTCGCTAATTTAAGAGAGACTCATTCTACCACTGAAACAAAGATGCTTCGTTAAATAAGGCGCTCCTATAGTGGTATATGAACAGTAAGGGCTTTATAAATTAATTTTACTTTATTTTTTCGTATATTTAAAAAAAATAAAAACCGGCCTACGATCTAAGTCTAAAAATTAGCAAAAGTTTAAGCTCTCATACAATTTAATCTGTCCAGTATTTTCGGAGGAGATAGCGAAGAAACATACAAACATACAAAGGAAGAGACCACCGATTTTATGGTATAGGATGAAAATAATATCAATAACTTGAATTTGAAATTTCAAGTAAAGATTCACGTTAAGGCAATTTCGATATTACTAGTATAATAATTGCCTATTTGATTCTCTAGGAGCAATATAGTATTCTCTATAATCAAACGTGATTTCGAATCACAATTGTTATAAAAATATATAATTCAAGGTTATTTGAATTAGTTTAAAGTTGTATGTTCTATTGAAAGTAATAGAATACAACTAATAGAATAGAAGCAGTGAAAGTGAGTGTTTTGGTGTCCTGTATTAGCTGTCTATTCAAAGAATAGATGTTGAAAGTGCTGCAACGAGCTTAGAGTTGGTCGGGGCAACCAGGGGTTTGCTGACTGGAGTTTGAGCAGTCAGAAGGTGAATTTAGAGCAGTTAGGTTGTAAACTAAATCACAGTCAAGTCAGTGGGAACTCTGATCAAATAATAAGCAATAAGAGTTACAAGTGAATTTAGTGTGTCAACTCTTGTAAATAATCTACTGTAATTATATTTAGTACTTGAATTTAGAAAACATATTTTTCTAAATTCAAATGTGATTTGAGTGCTCAACAGTTTTAGATAATTATATTTTGAAATTTGTATAGTTTGGAGATAGTTTTAGAATCTACATTTATTAATCAAAATTGGATAAAATTAACAATCGATTAAAATAGTTTTTGACAATTCGTTATTTTATTTTGTAATGGCAGACCAAACGTTAAGTTTGTAAGGTACCTGAATATGAAATTTAATTCATTATATTCCTCTTTAAAAAGAGATTGATTTATTATAATTTTAAAAAAGGTTATTAATTGAAGACAAAACTATTCAGCTGAGCGTGAGGGGTCTTATTGTTCAAAAAACTGTCTAGCCAAGGTATAAACCATAACTAGCCCATGACATAATTTTATGAAATACGTTCAGTTTTTTACAGAACTTATTGAGATATAAGGTAGGTAGGTAATAGAATTTCTGAAAGTGATAGTATTTCTTTGTATATTTACGTGAGCTGATAAATAACATATGACTAGCAACGAAGAGCAAATAGGTATTATATTACATTTTTGGTGTCCCAACGTGGAGAAATAGAGCGAGATATATTACAAACCTCACCAACGATTCCAAACAAAACCAATAATTGATCCCACTTACCTTATCGGCCTTACTGCTATACTCGATCTCAAAAGGTATCTTACAATAACAAATGTAAAATTAAATCGAATACGAAATCTTCAATAAAATTCCATAATAAAACCTTTGTGTTACTACTTAAAATCGCGTTACGTACCCTACCGTGGAGGCTTCGGCTGATTTGACACAATAATTGATACTGAAATACAGCTCTTCGCTAACAGCGTGTTCCCAAATTGAATTACAACGTAATTTAACCTTTAATTAACAAGGCGGCAAAAGACTGCGGTAATGCAGAAGACGACTAACGCTAGTTAGCAACTGAAGGTGCTTAATAACATATGTGAAATGTTCAAGGGTAATACCACAAGCAGTGGATATATTTTTGACAAATATTTTGTCGTTTCCATGTAAATTATTGCGTTTAAATTTCACCAAACAAAATCACATTAAAATCATTTAAATGTGATTTTAAATGTGTTGAGTGAAATTTGCAATAATTTCTATGGAAATGGCAAAATATTTAAAAAAAAATATATCCACTTCGAGTGGTATTTGGGATGACTATTTAACAATATTAATAAATAACGGGTAACTTTATTGAAAAATAATACAACAATTAATATAATTATTCATTCTCAATTAAATTCAGCGGAATACTTCCAAAACACAACATTGTTCACACAGTTTGTTGGTGTTTAGTTTTACATAACCTTGCGATATCGCTAAGAACAGAACATCGTTGCTAAGCGATATTTCTCAACAAGGCTGTTTAGTTTTTGAGTAGGTGCATTGCTTTGTGAATATGTTGCATGGTGCCCAATATTCACCGATATACTGCTGTTATTGGTTGAAAAAAGCAAATGTCTGCAATATGATTGGCTTATAAGTTATAGTGTTGAATAGTCACAAGAACTTTGCAAGCGCGGAAGGCCGATTACAAAGGCTATCGGCAGTTTCAGGTTGACCTGCATTCACCAGCAGGGGCTCGGGATATCGTATTCCCTTTACAAGTCAGGAGCATAAGAAACGACTTGACCTTTATGCGTTTCCCAGGAGCGGTGGCAAGCGCAGGCGACGGTAGCAGTATCGTCTCCCCCACGTGGTGCTCAGCAGGCGGCGTTGGATTCCGGAAGGTTGCAGCCAAGGAGCCCACAATGAATTCGGAGGAGGCAGCAAGAGTGAGTTCTGATTTGCGACACCAAAACTCCAAAAACCAGTCCAAGTAATAGAAAATGACAACATGAAAAGGCCTAAAAGGGAATCTAAACGTCAGCCCGTAGACAATAAAATGTGGCAGAGCCTTGTATATACAGAAAGAGCACGTGACCAGCAGTTTTAAATTCTTAAGTCGTGCTGACTTGCGAGAGTATTTTCTTTGTAGCAACAACAATTCTATTCAGAGCTAAGATACATTTGAATTGTTTTAGATCAAGAGTTTTCTCTAATACATATATTCTTTTGTATGTGTCACGCCAGTAATACTGTTATTGATACACAATTCTCTAAACGTTGTTGCCAACAGTGTTGAATGGGTTGTCTATAGTACGTGGTCAAGTAGTCTTCCATTTGTTTGTTTGCGTAAATCCGACCAATTGAGCGTTTGTATAATTTTTTTAGTACGTGAATACACTCTAAGTGTGAAGGTTGCAATGTCTTTCTCCGGCCATAATTTAATCATCTATAATAAGTACATACAATTTAGGTACCAATAAATGTAAATACGTGTACCGGCAAAAGAAAACATATTGAAATAAGATTAATGCAATCACCTTGATGTATGTCATAAGTGATAGGTGATTGTTTAAGTAAAATTATTATTTTTCTAGGTACATTGGTTTCTATCAGTTTCGGCAGCCAACATTGTTAATTCGTGATCCAGAACTAATCAAACAAATAACAGTAAAAGATTTCGACATTTTTCCCGAACATCAGGCCTTTGCAGCAGAAGGTGTAGCTTCTATGCTGGATAGAAATCTTTTCGCCATGAGAGGTATAGTTTAAATACTAGTGTTCGGTAAGTTATGGTAACAAATCACAACCTTTTCTGTTCATTTAGGTGGTGATAAATGGCATGATATGCGATCCACCCTCAGCCCCTTGTTTACCAGCAGTAAAATGAGCACTATGTTTGTTCTAATGAAAGAATGTGCTAAGCAGTTTACAAACTATTTTCAAAAGCGAGAGGGGAGACTTACACTAGAAATGAAGGATATTTTTGCTAAATATGCCAGCGATGTTATTGCTACTACCACCTTTGGGATTACCAACGATTCCTTACAGAATCCGGAAAATGACTTCTATATAATGGGCAAAGACATAAATGAGGTGACTGGACTCCGAAAATTAGTCTTTTTTATGTATACCATTAGTCCAGCAATAATGAAGGTAAGAAAATGGCTATTCTACGATATTATTACTGTGTTCACAAGTAGATCCATAACAAAATATAAAAGACCATTTTTAATATTGGTAGGTGTTTAAAATTGCCTTAATTCGTGAAAAAGTGAGCACTTTCTTCAGGGTTTTAATGAAAGAAACAATTAAAATCAGAGAGGAAAAAGGTGTTCTCCGTCCCGATATGGTGCAGCTGCTAATGGAAGCTAAGAAAGGTCATCTAAGGCACGATGTGCAAAACACGGTGGTTGATTCAGGATTTGCAGTTGTGCAAGAATCAGAATTAGGAAAAACTGAAGAACGTCAAAATGTACAAATAACGGATGAAGATATAGCTGCTCAGGCAGTAGCTTTCTTTGCAGCTGGTTCTAATACTTCTTCTACGCTGATGACGTACATAACTTATGAACTGGCAATTAACTATAAAATTCAGGAAAAACTTATTCACGAAATTGATGCAACTCTGGCAAGCTGTGGTGGGGATATTACCTACGAAGCTTTATTGGGTATAAAGTACCTAGACATGGTAGTTTCAGGTATGTCATATTATTTTATTTAATACTTTTAATACTTAAATCCTCTGGTATTACTTGATTTAGAAACATTACGTAAATGGGGACCTGCAGAATTCACCGATAGAGTATGTGTAAAAAATTATACAATTGAACCTAAACTACCAGGAGAGCCAACGTTACACTTGGAACCAGGAGTTTGCGTGTGGATTCCGGTCTATCCTATCCACAGG
Source organism: Agriotes lineatus (assembly GCA_940337035.1). Taxonomy (NCBI): domain Eukaryota; kingdom Metazoa; phylum Arthropoda; class Insecta; order Coleoptera; family Elateridae; genus Agriotes; species Agriotes lineatus. Next base: position 128,334 of record CALNHX010003151.1, on the reverse strand, counting down.
GATCCACAATATTATCCAAATCCAGAAAAATTTGATCCAGAACGATTTAATGACGAAAACAAATGTAAAATTAAACCTTTTACCTATATGCCTTTTGGATCTGGACCCAGGTGCTGTATAGGTAAAAATACCTATGAATAATATAAATTATAAGAATCAATTAATTTTATATCAACAGGTTCAAGGTTTGCACTACTGGAAACAAAGTTAATCATCTGCCAAATTTTAAGCAAATTTAAGATTTTCCCTGTCGAAAAAACGCAAATTCAATTAACGCTGCAGAAAGTAAGTTTTGGCATGTTAACGGAAAAAGGATGCAGGTTAGAATTCAAGCATCGCAATTCCGTATAACGAAGTTACTTCAACTGAAAATAAACCTACAATATTCTTAAGGGTACGCTTTATGCTATGCAAGGGAGTCGCACATTTAATAATTACTTTATCCACAATCACCTTATAATTGAAGTTTTATCCACACTTATGAACCGTCTAAAGTACCACTTTATCCACTAGTGGAATAATGAAATTACTTTATTCCACTAGTGGGATAAAACCATATCACTTACTACTGCATTGTTGGTAGCACTGTCAAGCTATGCCAAATTCGAAATTTGTAGGTTAAGTTTTGCCTCAATCTGTGTCAAATAACAAAACAAAACTTAACCTATTAACCTCTCAAATTTGACATAGACTGACAATACACTTCAGTACTGCCAAACGTATAACATTTGATCTTTCGGTACTTTCCAAATTGTCACTATGACTTTTCATGGCTGTCAATACAATGTTTTTTTAGATATTTATTGATTTGTTGGATAAAACGTTGTATTGCATTCGTGTTTTAGTTGCGTTTTATCCACTTAAGAAAATTAAACGCTCGAACTGCGTTCTCGCGTTTAAACATTCTTGCGTGGATAAAACACCAGCTAAAACACTTATACAATAAATAACTATTATAGATCAGAAAGAAATGTACTCCAATTAATTTTATTTCTAGCCATAATTTTATTCCCATTCGCTGCCCATAATTTCCCTCTTTTTCAGTGCTTCTTTAATAACTCTATCGCATGTCTAACGTAGTCTTTATGTATTTCTTCTTTTCTGCAATTTAGTCTATTCTGCTTATAAAGTGGTTGTTCGTGGCCTAGTATCTACTTAGTTAATTTCTGTTTCCAGATTTTCTAAATATAAAAATGTTTTAACTTCTTGTAATGTTGTATCTTCTACTTCCATGTTCACTTCTCTTGTTCTTTTCCTGTTAGTATGACATTAGGTTTGATCTTATCTATTGCATATTTCTAAATCCTTCTTCCACTACCCGTCATTATTATTACGTCATTTGCAAAAACTCGCTCAGAGTATCAACTCTATTGGTATCCATTTTCTATTTTCTTGGTTTAAATTTAGTTATTATGAGATTTTTTTTTGCGGAGAATAAAATTTAAGTGGTTAGTAATATTAAAGAAGGTAAATTTTTGTTTCTAAATAGAGAATATGGTTTTATCCAAGCATGTTAATACAAACTTTCTAACTGCTTTGCAATTAAATAAAACCTAATTTACTTTGCATCTTATGATCGAAATTATATGCAAAAACAATATCACCAATGCTTCAAACGCTTCAAAATCGAAAATATGGCTCTTAAGGTTTCTTCTTTTCCTGAATAGAAAAAGTAACCCCACTGGATTAGGGTGAAGCTACTTTGTCATTATTGTTTCCCTTGAAACTTCCATGGATATTCGGTTGTTATAATGTGACGATATTCATAATGCAATTTAGTTAAACGTTGCAATATAATGGATAAGTTGACTCTAAATGTAGAATTTCACTGCGAAAATAAAAAAACTCAGAATGGCAGTGGTGTAATAGCGTCTATTTAATATAAAAGCTGCTTATTCTTCTTGCTTCTGTATACCGATGAATTATAAAATATGTAATAAACTGTTTATGCAACTTATATGGTCTCCAATAAATATGGTTTTTGAACAAGACAATATGTTTCAAGTTTATTATACAGTCTGTTTGATTTTAGCTGCCACAGCAGATATCTCGGCTATTGTTGGAGATATAACAAAATGTTATAGAAGAAAAGTTGTTCTACATTTAATTTTCTATTATTCGCCATAGCCAAAAAAACAAATGAGCATCAAATGTGTTAGATGTAGCAAATACAATCAAAAATTTAAATAGAACGTACCCAATTTTATTACATATTCTAAAACTGTAAAAAATATCTTTACAACGATATATCATGTCATAGTTGTCTAATCAATTAAAACCATATATCAATAATTAAATAACAAATGCACTCTTACGTAGATGAGAGCTTTATTTGAAAAAGTAGGCGGTGAAAGAAATGAATTATTTGTCAGTGTGCAGTTGATCAATATTCCTTAATACTGTCTTGACAACATATGCTATTCAACATAAAGACAACATGAACAAAGTAACAATAAATTAATAAGTAAACGAAGTTTAAAATGTCAGTTCATAGTATCTAGAGTGTTTGTTCAAAGTGACGTCCGTTGTTTGCTGCTTATTAAGATTCTTCTAGATTTCTGCAACATGTATTGTGTTATTTGGTCACAGGCCTTACGAATACGATTTTTAAGATTGTCTAGATCTTGTGGACAAGTAACATAAACTTGTTGTTTGAGAAAACCCCACATAAAAAAATCTAAAATAGATAAATCTGGCGATCCTAATGGCCAGTTGATGAGTCGACTCTTTCCTATCCATTTTGCACCAAACCTTTCATTTGAAATATTCCTGACGTTTCGTGCATTGTTTGGAGGTGCACCATCCTGTTGGAACCACATATTGCGACGTATTTCTAGGGGTATATCATCCAGATAATCTTGGAATTAAGCGAACATTGATCGAAATAAGAACCTACTATAACGGCGCCGGCGCCTAGTACCCCAAGCCACACATTAATGGAAAATCTGTGCTGGAATCTGCATTCCCGAAATTGACGTGGATTCTCCGTATCCCAGAAATGATCATTTTTCTATTAGAAATTCCGTTATTATTGAAATTGATTAATGTTAAGCCAGTTACAAAATATCGCCCTCCTGTCAAAATCACCAGCTTTTAAACCTTGTACTAATTTAATTTTATACGTAGTCATTTTGTCTTTTTAGTAAGAAAATGTTTTATACTGACTTATTCCTAAATGATCCACTGCTTGTCGTATTGAATTTTGTGGGTGCGTTCTAAAATACGCCAATACCAAAATACCTTCATCATTTGCGGCACGTCCATTTCTTGCCCTTCATACCTGATCATTAAAACAGCCATATCTTTCTAAATTACTTTCGAGTCTTGTAAAAGTACGAGGATGTGGATGTCTCCTTTGTGGATACATAGCTTGATACATCACACAAGCTTCTCTATTATTGTCATTACATCTGATGTACACCCTTAGCATATCCATTTTTCCATCATTGGAATAATTTCGTGCTACTTAAGATGAAAATAACAATATATAGGAATTTACTCAAATCGTATGACACTAAAGCTACAGCAATTGTTTTCATGGCCTACATTTTCACGCAATGTGTTCAATTCGCATAAGCCTGCATTTATTACCTAATTATCGATTTATGTTTTTAATTGATTAGACAACTATGACGTGATATATCGTGGTAAAGAGATTTTTTTACAGTTTTAAAATATGTAATAAAATTGGGTACGTTCTATTTAAATTTTTAAATGTATTTGCTACATCTAACACATTTGATGCTCATTTATTTTTTTTGGCTACGGTAGATAATATAAAATTAAATATAGAATAACTTTTCTTCTATAACATTTTTTCATATCTCTAACACTAGCTGAGATATCTGCTGTGACAGCTAAAATCAAACAGACTGTATAAGGTGTATAAGCCTCAACTATACCTCGCCTGTAACGTATTGAATCAATATGGTACACTAACAAATTCATCGCTAACGTTATTAACGAAGTGACTGACAGATCACATTCGCAGCAAAATGCAATTACTAAAATTGAATTGGCTGCTTCAATAAGTCAGTTTAAAGTTGAAGATTTTTAAAGGTTGGTAGGGTCTTAGATGATCTTCTTAAATAAGTAACTAAAAACTTTGCAGCTTTCCATCACGCCAAAAATTGTATTACAATGCAGTTTCCAAATGGCAAATTAGCCGCTGAAAACAAAATGCTAGAAAAAACGTTGTTAGAAATTCTGCTTGCTATCTAACAAAAATATTACTTCTATAGATCTCCAATTTAATCACTAACGGCAGTAGTATACCCACAGACAGACATTAAAAAATAGATATAAAATAATACTATCTCTCTTATCAGAATCAAAAGTATAAGTTAATTGAGTATCGTCTGCGTATAGGCGATATTGACAGTACTTTAATGCACTACTCAATTTAAAAATATAAATAATATAGAGCAGCGGACGCAGAATTGATCCTTAACGGACTCCCTGTGTAATTTTTAACGATTCAGATTTTGTGTATTTAACTACTACAGTTTGAGTCCTGCCAGTTAAATAGCTTTTAAAAAAATCCATTGCACCTTCATCAAAACCGATATACTGTAGAATAGCAATTAACACGCCATGACTTATCGTGTCGAAAGCTTTGGAATAGTCTAGCATAATAACTGTGGTTAGTCTGTCATTATCAAGAGCAGTGAAGATATCGTCAATTATATTTAAAAGCGCAGTTGTACAGCTATAGCCTGGTCTAAAGCCAGATTGCTCATCTGCAATGATTTCAAAAGTTTCAACGTCATGCCGTATTTGTAATGTCATAACCTTTTCAAGTACCTTCGAAAGACTTTTACTGCAACTGTTCCTGCTCTCCGAGAAACTGGATGTCTTCCGAGCTTTAGCATTCAGTACGAACCAGTTATTCATTAGGTTGTTAGGATCTTGTACAGTCCTTGGATTATGATATGGTTGGTGTGTATTTTAACCGTTAATTAACAAATCGGCAAAAAGTATTTTACATTTAACTAGTCAATATCATATTCATTGTCACCTACTTATATTTTATTTATTCCAATACAGTTCATTGTCAAGTGATTATGTTTTTCATTTGTGTTCTTGTTACTTGCATGCGTTTTATGTGTATGTTTCAGTTGTAAGGAGTTGAACAGCTGCTTCATTAAGTTATTGTTGTAAGGTAAGTCGATACTTTATGTAACTCGCCGACCGAACTCTGCCAAGAAAAAGTAGTAAGGTGACTTTACTCACTTCCATTTTCAAAGTAATATCACCTCTGTTGCGGTTGTTGTTTCCCGATTTAGTCAAGAAAATGGTGGCGTTCCGTTATTTTAACTTCATTTACCTCTCGTATCGGAGTACAGAACCCGCCCACGCGGCTGAGTTTTAGCTGGAGCAACTCTTCCTGTTGCCGCCATCTTAACAGGGTTGGGGCCTTGTATTCTCGGTTTATTTCCCGATCATGTCGTCTTATCGTGTCGTGGGTAGCAAGTCCGGCTCTCGAGCGTATGATTTTATTTTGCACGCTTGTGGGGATGGATTGCTATGTTGTTGTAACGTTTTCGTGCGGTAACAAAGTATAGTAAAATAATTTGTAACTACAATGACGTCTTCTAGCATTCAGAGTTAATTTATCGTGTACATGTCATTTTGGTTTTGCTTTATTCAATGGATAACTTATAAAGTTACTCGCTGTTTTTTGTGTAATCGATAGCATTTTTTATAACAGGGGCTGATAACAAACGCATTGAAAATCAACAGAGGTTTACGTTTACGGCGGGCAGGATTCACACATCATCGCTAAGAATTAACATAACGTTTTCCGCACCCTGTTTCAAATTCTGAAGGTATCGGTAAAGAAGTTGTGGTGCTTTAGGCAAATAATATCTTGTATTTAATTAGCCACCCTTGGTGTACCGTTCCAGCCCCCGTGATCTCGACTGGCCGCACAGGCTTTTTGTTACATAGCCGGTTGCGTAACTTTTCTAGTACTCAAAACATTCGATCTGACGCCCCTGGTGAAGTATTATTCCTAGGGACGTTGCGAAGTCGTTTTGGTGTTAAGTAACGTTTTATGTTGTGACAATAAAACTAGTGAGAAATGATAATGAAAGGTTCGAAAGAGCTAACTTGAATGAAACAACAGAGTATAGGACAATTTTGTTGTAAGGGTTGGTGTAAGATAAGTTGATGTATTATCGGTAGTTTTAGTTAATGTAGTATTGTAGAGTTTAGTAAGCATTAAAAATAAAGGTACCTTAAACCTAAAAGGAAAGCAAATAGTCGTATATGCTAATACTCTAGTGCTAACAAGCAGGGCAAAGGATGAACTATAATATTACTACAACTAAAGTAATAGACTAAGGAGCACATCTTCAAAGAAGTTAACTAGTTCAACTTACCTAAGTAGCACACAATTATTTAGTTAATTTAGATTTAGGAGTTTGTTTACATTGTAACCTGTAATTTGTCAACCAAAATTTCCAGTGCTAGTGCCACACATACCGCTCGCGTGAATTTTAATTGTAACTTTGGGATTTGTAAGGCAACCTTGCATGAAAATGTAATTTGATTTCAGTTTTCACGTCATATTAGTGAAAAAGAACTAGGTTGACTTGAACTTATGATTTATTCCGAACTTTCAAGAATTTGCTTAAATTCTTACTATTATGTGACACATTGAAACTGATGAGACTTAAATTAAGTACAAGTTATATTCCGGGTTATGAAGCGCGCTTTAATCAGAAACAGGATCTGGAGTCTGTCAGAGCGATTTTGTTAATTACTGTAAACATCTTAATTCTCTTGCATTACTAGGTTTAAGGTCGAATTCAGCTCGACACCCAAAATTTTATCTGTAATAATATTGTCAATTTGACAGTCAATGTGTAATTTATTTCTTCAGAATACTTATTTACATTAAACATTAACACATTAATTAATTAAATTATATATAAATACTTTGGTGAGTTTCTAAACAACTTTTTATATCTTTACGTTGTGATATTTTATCTGTGTACGTTAAACATTTATGAACTAATTACATCTGGTTTGTTTGTTTATTTTTTATTTTTGTGTATGTACTACCGTTGACATTACCTCTATTGCTTTTCAGGATTGGTTAGTAGCACCTATCGACATGTATCTTTTTGATTAGCAAAGTGCCGGGTTACCTGCTACTTAGCGCCCATATTTTTTTTGTTATTTACAGCTTAAGATTGGAATCTTTTATTTGACCCACGACCAGATCCCACTGAGAAGTCGGTTGCCTTTGCTTTTTTTTTGTTTACAGTCCTAGCGATGGTAACAAGGAATTTTCGCATCCAACGTGGGGCGCTTTTGACACTTATGCTCCAAGCTCATGTACACGAGTCCCATATGAACAATCTGCGGCAACCCAAGGAGCGAACGATTTTCGCTCCCTGCCGTAAATAAAAAGGGGTAAACAAAAAGGGAAAACGATAATATTACACCAAAAAAACGAAAGCAAAAGCATACCCTTGGGGTGTTTCGCTCTTAACTTCGTCAGAGTGAAATGTGCCGCTTGCAGACCACATCCCAGACCAATGTCTGGTCTTGGCCTAACCTTTAGGAGTATTGAAATTAAGATTAGAGTTAAATTGTAGGAAGATTTTAAAACAAGGCAACTAATTACATAAATATTTATAAATGACTTTAAACCTGTAAGGAGGTTTATTTTATAGATGTCCGACAAACTTTTGATGAAGTATGGCATAAACACTTAATGGTTAAAATTAGGTTTAATTTACCACACCGCCATTGTAGAGTGTATTGCAACGGTTATCGAATCTTAAATAAATACTATAGTAAGAAGTATTTCCTAACCTAGGGTATTCAAGGTCTTTTATGCAGAAATTAAAATTCTCATTAGAACTCGTGTTCTACTTTCTAATATTTAAATCAAAATCTGCATAAAACTAGTTGGCCCACTGGGATTTTGAAACCAATTTTAAATGCTTTGGAAACATGGCCACATGAGTAATTCTCCGTCAACACAGACGAACACTTCGTTACCCAATAACTCCTCTTCTCGTGTTGTTAGAAGTGCTGTGCGCAGTGAGTCCAAAATTAGTTGTGTGAAAGTCTTCGAACTGAAACATATAAAAATATAAATTCAAGGTGTTTTCTAAGCAGTGCTCTAAAGAACCGATTAAAAGAAACGGTTTAAGAAAATGTGGCTAATACTTATTGTTAGTGTTCTAGGAGTAATTATTTATCTTAAGCTTTCAAAAATTTACAAATATTGGGAAGAAAAGGGAATCGTGTATCTAAAACCATGGCCATTGCTGGGAAATATGGGTTCTATTTTCTTTCAAAAACAATCAATAGCTCACTTATTGGAGCTTAGCTTCTGTGGCTTTAAATTAATTTCTAAAAATTATGTATTTTAAAATGTTGGGAATAACTAAATAAAAATAAAAAAATAAAAAAATAGATGCATTTTTCAAAATTCGTTCAAGCCTACTTTATTGAATCACGAAATTTAACAGACGTCATTGAGCAACTATTTAAATTTATGTGTAATTTTACTACACCGAATATCATCATTACCTACGGATAATTTAATAAAAATATACAAAAAAATTTTATAGCTTTGCGCAAAATTTAATTACATGTTACAACCCCGCATCATCACCAATCAAATTCATTAATTGAACGATTACATTCGGCAATTATCGAACACTATCGACTACTAACTTACATACCAGAAAATCAAAAAATGCAATATTGTATTTTGGCATATAATCACACGATACATTCCAACATTAGCCTGACCCCTCGCACAATCTTTTTTCCATGTTTTGTTTCGAAAGTTGTCCCTGGAAAAGTAACGAATTGGTAGACAATTCGTACTAGAAAAAACTGAGAGTAATTGAAAGGAGATAATTTCCATTTTTTTTAAGCTTTGAGTTCGATAATTGCATTATAATTGGTGCCTGTTTATAAAAGTCAAAAATGCTTTAATTACTATAAACAATAAAGATCACAATACACTAATGAACGTTTTCAAATTTATACGCAATGCTACAATTTCTCAGTATTTGCTACATGATAATTTAACTCAATCGACATGGGTCGTTCTAAAAAACAAATTCGGAAAAAAAGTAAAGGGCTTGCCGGTCTCTGCTATAACACAGATCTTAAAATGTGTCGAAATAGATGGAGGTGTTCCTGTTACCCTCGGTCTAGCTCAATCAGGAAAAGGGGTGGTTAGCAAGCTCAAAGAAACCGACTTACCCTATAGTTTTGCTCAAACTAATATTGCTCCAGGCGCCACTCGCTTTAGGGAGGATGAAAAGCTCTCGTGACCAAAACGAAAAACGTCACGAAATTCACCAGGTTAACCGTGATCCACCTAAGCGTTGTTCACCAAGCTCCGCCGAGTCTGGAGGTACTAACACAGGGTGGCTTTGAAATCAAATGGCTTACCTTAATGGTCACCCTCCTATAAGGTTAAAAAACACTGGCACTAGCCCAAGTCTTAGGGATTGCTTAATTGAGGAGCATGCTTTAACTTAACACTTATTTACATTCGGCCTTTGCCGTAATTAGTTGGTGACCAAAGGTTTCTAAAATACAACAAACAACTATACTGAAGTGGACAAAACTTATATCACACCAAGGTGAACTCATATTCAATACAGCATGTACATCCTGAATGAATAGGGGATTCCAAACAAAAGTTACCTTAACCTATTAATATACAATGGAGGCAAAACAAAATAACAGCGGTAAAGCTTCTGTATATGGTAATTCAATCAAATACTTAAATCAAATCGGCGCACGCAATGTTCGTGAACCTCGGATAATCATAATAAATAATATTTCCCGTTATTGCCTTTAAACGTACCCAAGCTCTGCAATGCTCTTCTTCGTCTCTATTTCTAAAGTTTTTCTCCATGTTACCCTGGGTCGCCCTCTACTTCTTTTACCACCAGGATACCATTCAAGTGCCCTCCTGCATACCTCTTCTCTGTCCTTTCTCAAAGTATGCCCTAGCCAGCCCAACTTTCTCCTTCTTATTTCTATGTTGATGTCTTCTTGCCCTGTCCTTCTCCATAATTTCTCGTTCGAGACTACTTCTGGCCATCTCACTTTAAGTATATGTCTTAGACACCTGTTTATAAAAACTTGTAGCTTCTGATTTATTACATTTGTGACACACCAAGTCTCTGATCAATAAAGCAGCACCGATTTGACCATCGCATTAAAAACCTTTACTTTGGTTCTGTTTGTAATCTTGTCCGCGCACCGCACTTTTTCTAGGCTTATAAACACCCCCCTTGCTTTATTGATTTTTACCGTAATATCTTTAATATCACCATCCTCGCCCGACATTACACAACCCAGGTATGTGAACTCATCAATTTCATCCACCGCCTACCCGTCTATTTGCAGATCACCCTCGTGCTTTACGTTTACACACAGTATCTTCGTTTTTTTCTTGTTTATTTTCAACCCTGCCTTTTTCGATTCCTTTGTAAGGTGCTTTACCTTCTCTTGCATTTGCTGCCTCGTATGTGACAAGAGGCAAATGTCGTCAGCAAAATCTAGATCATCTAATGTTTCCTGCATTTTCCACCTTATATTCCCACTCATTGTTTTAACCAATACCTCATCCAACGTTATAAGAAACAATAACGGTGACATAATACATCCTTGTCGGACACCAGTCTTGGTCTCGAAGGCTGGTTATTATTTTTTAAGGTGACCCATATAAAATCCCTCTCTACTGAATCGAAGGCCTTTTCGTAATCGATGAACATCAGGAATAGAGGCGTGTTATACTCGGTTGCCTGCTCTATTATTATTCTTAATGTATTTATTTGGTCAGTACATGACTTCGCCTTTCTAAACCCACTCTGCTCTTTTAGGAGCTTTCTATCGATCACCTTTATTAGTCGGTTTAGAATCACCTTATAGAAAATTTTATTTACTACACTAAGCAGGCTTAAACCCCTCCAATTGTCCCACATCCTCAAATCTCCTTTCTTTGGTACCTTTGCTATTAATCCTTCCTTCCAGTCTTTAGGAAATGTCTCTTCCTCCCAAACCTTTTTCATTAGTGGCTGTAGCATCTCGACAGCTGTATTCATATCCGCTTTTATCATCTCGATGGTAATCTGGTCTATGCCTGCCGCTTTCCCTGTTTTGAAATGTTGTATCGCTGTGGTAATCTCTTCTCTACTTGGTGGATTTGTATCAATTTCTAACTCCAGCACATCCATTTCTTGCGGTAGCTCCACTTGTGCTCTTTCTATGTTCATGTTTTTTTTTAAGTGGTTAGACCATCGTTGTAGTTGTTGTTCGACGGTAGTCAGAATTTGTCCTTGTTCATCCTTTACAGGTATGTTACGTGTCCTTGCACCGGACAGCTTCTTTATATTTGCATAGACCTCCTTTATATCCCCCCTACTCGAGGCTAGTTGCGCTGCTTCTGCTATTTTATCTGCATGCCTTCGTTTGTCTAATTTAATGTTTTTATTATTTCTTGGCTTAATTTCTTATACTCTTCCTGTATTTTCCTCTCTTCTGTTTTTTCGCTTCACATTTCTTCTTTCCTTTATCCTGCTTCATGTATCTTCACTCATCCAGTGTTTCTTCGTATTTTTCTTGTACCCCAACACTCTTTTACTAGTATTAATGAAAGCACTTTTACACCCATTCCATGTTTCCACAATGGATTTATTGAAATTAATTTTGCTTGCTTCCTTATTCAGTGTTGTAGTAAATTGTTTTCTGATTTCCCCATTTTCTAGTTTTGTGAAGTCGTAGCTTGGTTTCCTACCGCTTCCGCCATCTCGTTTCATTTCCCTTCTGCGGATTCTGATTTTTGCAACTACAAGATGATGGTCTGTCCTTGCATCGGCACCTCTCCTGTTACGGGTATCTAAAAGTTGCCTACTCCATGATTTACCTATGCATATATGATCAATTTGGTTCTCAGTTTTTCTGTCCGGTGATACCCACGTGACCTTGTGGCAGTTTTTATGTTTGAACATTGTTCCACCTATTTTGAGGCCATGCAAGCCACATAATTCAACAAGAAGTTTCCAATTTTTGTCCATTTCACCGATGCCTTCCCTTCCCATAACTTGCTCTATTCCTTCGTTTTCTTGTCCTACTTTTGCATTTAAATCCCCGATCAGAACAAGCATATCTTTCTTGTTTACTTTTTTCATTATGTCACTTAGTTGGTTAGAAAATTCCTCTTTGGCCTCATAGCTTGTCATTACATATTTTGAAATCATTTAGAGTTTCTTTCAATATTTCTTGATTGGGTATATTTCGTTAAATAATGATGATGGATGTTTTTAAACTTTTATTATCACTCTGATTTAACAATAAAATAGGTTTTTCAGTAGGAATTTGAAAAGTGCATAAAAGTCCTCATTCAAGAACCGTATGTTTACAGGAACAAGGTCAGGGGACTGAGGATGGCCAACTACGATGTAGTGGTTGGCGAGGAAGTAAACGATCGACCCAGAACCTGTATCATGGTGTCCAGGGATCTCAGCATGGTACCACTACCGCAGCTGGGAACCAAGGACCTCACTGCAGCGGTTCTGGAGTATCAGGTAGGTGGTAGAAACCATAAGGTAGTAGTAGGAAGCGCCTATTTTCCCTCGGATGACGCGCATATACCTACGGAGGAATTCGAACGCTTAATATCGTTTGCAAGAGATAAAGGTCTTCCGGTAATTGTCGGATGTGACGCCAATGCACATCATTCGGTGTGGGGGAGCTCAGACATTAACCCTCGGGGCGAAACCCTACTAGAATATTTGGCGTCCACGGATCTTGAGATAATGAACAAAGGTACAGAGCCCACTTTTGTCAATAGCATCCGAAAGGAGGTAATTGACATTACAGTGGCCTCTAGGTGATTTTCAATCAATATTGAAAACTGGAAAGTGACGTCGGATATCGTGACATCTGATCATCGTATGATCAGAATGGAAATGAATTCCGACAAGCCTCTGGAAATTCCCTACCGGAACCCCATGGCAACAGACTGGGAAAGCTATCGTTCCAGTCTCGTTCGCCAAGGAGGCCAACCAGAGGAAGGTATATGCACAAAAGAACAATTAAGTAAAGACGTAGAGCAACTGGCAAGTAAAATTGTCTCAGCTTATGAGGAGGCTTGTCCTCTCAGGGAGGCTCGAGTTCGTAGGGTATCATGGTGGACCGGCACTCTAGCCGATCTGCGCAAGGAATCCAGGCGAATCTTTAATCGAGCTATCAGAGAAGGGACACAGGCCTCATGGGACACTTTTAAAATGGCCAGGAATAGGTTTAAAAATGAGTTAAGGCGCAGCAAAAGATCTAGCTGGCAGAAATACTGTGCAGAGTTAAACTCAGTATCAGACTCTGCTAGACTGATGAAAATCTTAAGCCGCGAAACTAGTCAAACAGTAGGAGCGCTAAAAAAGGCCGATAGGATGTGGATAACATCCAGAGAGGAGTCGTTACAACACCTCCTGGAAGTCCACTTTCCAGGAGACGGCGCCATCCAGTTAGCACCCATAGCGGAACAGGAACCAGTTCCTATAGAGAACTGGCAGTTCGCTGAGGGAATTATAACGGAAGGTGCAGTCACATGGGCAGTACAGGAGTTTGATCCCTTTAAGTCGCCGGGGCCAGATGGGATCTTCCCAGCATTGCTTCAGAAAGGCCTGGATATCCTTCTTCCACATATAGTAAGGGTATATAGGGCCAGCGTAGCAATGGGATGGGTCCCAGAACAGTGGAAGGCAGCCAGAGTGGTCTTTATTCCCAAGACGGGAAGGGAGGACTACACAACTGCCAAATCATTTAGGCCCATTAGTCTTACATCCTTTCTTTTAAAGACCTTGGAAAGGATCATTGATAGGCATCTAACGGAAAGGGTAATAAGAACACACCCATTCCACAGGAATCAGCACGCATACAGACGTGGAAGATCGACCGAAACTGCACTCCACGCTGTCGTGCACAAGGTCGAAAGGGCACTACACTATAAGGAAGTGGCCCTTGCAGTACTTTTTGACATTGAAGGCGCATTTGACAAGGCAAGAACGGCTACAATATGTCAAGCCTTACAGGCCAGGGAAACCCCTCCCGTTCTGGTCAGTTGGGTGAGATCAGCACTGGAGCAAAGAACCGTGACGGCAAACCTAGGGGACTGTTCAGTGAGGGCCAGGGTGACGGGAGGTTGCCCGCAAGGCAGTTGCCTCTCACCTCACCTGTGGTGTCTTATAATGGACGGTCTACTGGGGTGCCTAACAGAAGAGGGCTTCTATGCACAAGCATACGCAGACGATGGACTGGTACTTGTTACTGGCAGGTTCCTAAACGTCGTTTGCGATAGAATGCAAGTAGCTTGCAGGATTATTGAAAGATGGTGTGAAGAGAAAGGTCTGTCGGTAAACCCACTAAAGACTGAGATCATTCTCTTCACAAAAAGACGAAAACTTCAGGGTCTGAGGATATCCATTATGTACGGAAGACCACTTGCATTGGTGCAAGAGGTCAAGTACCTGGGGGTAATACTCGACAGCAAATTAAGTTGGAGGTCGCATGTCGACAGGACGGTGAAGAAGTCGACAATGACCTTATGGCAGTTGCGCAGAGTTATAGGCAGGAACTGGGGGATAAACCCCAAGATTCTGCACTGGCTCTACACATTGGTAGTAAGGCCAAGAGTTCAGTACGGCTCAGTGGTCTGGTGGCCTAGTGTAGAGCGCCCCAGTATTTCCGTAAGATTGGCAAAGGTCCAACGACTAGCCTGTCTCGGAATTACAGGGGCAATGAGGACAACCCCAACAGCCGCACTGGAGGTAATACTGGGACTCCCGGGCCTCGACACTTGGATAAAGAGAGAGGCCATGGCTACCCACCTCAGAATGCGGGATACGGGGCTATGGAATTACCAGGGAGTTCGCACGGGCCATGCTAGGATCGCCGACATGGCTGCTAGAGAAATACCTCTATCAGCCTACAGGGTAACCGAAGCAGAGGACCGGCTAAGGTTAGAAAAAGGTTTCTCTCTCACTATCCCAACAAGGGAACAGTGGGAGCAAAAAAGGGTTAAGCTCCAGTCGAATGCCTTGATATGCTACACGGATGGTTCTCGAGTGGCGGAAAGGCAATCCTCTGGAGCAGGAATTTATATGGAAGGCCGGGGGGTGCAAGAAAGTTATGCTTTAGGAAGATTCACCACGGTATTCCAAGCAGAAGTTTATGCCATCCTATCGGTGGCAACAAGGAACGAGGTCAGGATATCCCCAGAGCAAAAAATTTATATTTGCTCTGATAGCCAAGCCGCACTAAAAGCAATTGTCTCGACCAGGACAAGATCAGCTCTTGTCCAGGAATGTGGAGATGCTTTAGCCGAATTGGCAAGGGAAAAGGACGTCGAGCTCATCTGGGTCCCGGGACACACGGGGGTCCAAAGCAACGAGAAGGCGGACGAACTAGCCAAACTCGGAGCCGGGGAAACTTGTTTTGGGCCGGAACCTTTTTTGGGTATAACAAGGCAGCAGGTCTCAGCAGCCCTAACCGGGTGGGCCTACAAGACCAGCAAGGAAAAGTGGAAAGGATGCAGGGGCTGTCGTCAGGCAAAGTACCACATAGCGGGATTTGATTCAAAGAAATCGGTCTGGCTAATGGGAAGGAGCCGAAGAACCACAAATCTTTTGATAGGGATCTTGACAGGCCACTGTAAACTAAAGAGACACCTAACACTGATAGGAGTAGAGGAAGATCCCATCTGCCCAAGATGTGGGAGGGACGAGGAAACGTCCTTTCACTACTTGGGAGAATGTGAAGCGTACCAGCGACTGAGGTATAGAACCTTTGGAGCACCTACGCTTCGAATGGAAGAGTTGAACTCCCTATCCTGGGCCGAAATTCTGATCTTCATTAGAAAATCTATCAGGAAGGTTTAAGCAGGGAGAAGAGCCCATCGAAGAGGATGATAATGAAGGCGGTTGAGGGGATGGCATGGGGTTGGCAAAAAGGGCCTATGGTGGCCTACTTGCTAGACTTCGGTCTCCCCGCAACTACTACTACTACCACAGCGCCACCAACAATACACTTGAGTACTACCAAACGTAAGACCGTCCCCTGCGTTGATTAACCAAAACTTCGTCTTTTTTATACAGCCTGCCAGCTAGACGAATGTCGGTATAATACGCAAATTATGGCCACTTCATGAAATTGGCGCTGGTTTACACCATCTGACAGATTACATATTTTCCCTTTACTCGATTGTGTCTTTAGTCAACTAGAAAAATTTGCCATATTTGACGAAAATTCATGATAGGAGACGTTTTTCTTATCCCTATTTGCACACGAAAGAATGCAACGAGACATTTTAAAAATTTTTTTAACCAAACACAAGCTTTCAAATTTGAAAAGAAAAATTGTGCGAATTAGCGCTAATGGACAAAATATGAACTATTGAAATAAATGTCAAAATAGTCTAGTTGGCGGGCTTTGTTTCTTAACGCACAAGGTCTAGGCATGCAGAGTACTAGGTACCTTAGACACCGACTGCTTTGGTCATATGGTCAATGTGCTACTGAGAATTTTGTAAACGTACTAACATTACCTATCAACGCAGGCGACGGTTATTTGACACAGACTAACGCAAAACTTAACCTGCAAATTTCCAATTTGATATAGCTTGACAGTGCAACCAACAATGCAGTTAGCGAGTCACATGGTTTTTATCTCACTAGTGACTTGTGGTTTTTATCTCACTAGTGGATAAAGGGCCACTTTGATATCTAAAATCCATTTAGTAATAACGTTATAACTAGGAGGTGTTGGATAATAGTAGATGATATTATAGGTAAGTAAGAGAAATGCATCATTATTTGCGAGTGAGAATTTTGAATCGCGAGTGCCCCAGCACGAGCATTCCAATTTTTCACGAGCTTATAATGCCATTTCGTCCACGTGTGATATACGACGTTTTATCTTACAGTAGCCTATAGTTATTTTCATGACAAGCGTCGAAAGTAGCAAATATCGTGCGAGTGTTGATTAGACAAACGAGGGCATAGCGAAGCGAAGCCCGAGTGGATCTAAAACACGAGCACAGATATTTGCACTTTCGAGCGAGTTATGAACACTATTTTTTAGACGACCACTCAAAGTATTGATCGTTATATTATTATTGGTACAATTATAAAAAATTAGAGCTTTTTGGAAGCAGAGCAACGAATAAGGCAAAAGCATATGTATTATTTGAATCACGGTCTGCTTAATTGTGTGACAAACGTCAAAGTGACGTTTGTCACACAATTAAGCAGGCCGTGATGTGAATAACTTTGTGCCGTTACGATATGACTAGCACGATATAATATCGTGCTAGTGTATGAAATTGTGAACTTTCTGTAGTAGGCTGCTCTCGCGATAATGTTACTTTCACACGTGGTCGTCTAAAATAGTTATTTTCATGACACGCGTGGAAAGTAGCAAGTATCGTGCGAGTGTTGATTAGACAAACGAGGGCGTAGCGAAGCGAAGCCCGAGTGGATCTAAAACACGAGCACAGATATTTGCACTTTCGGGCGAGTTATGAACACTATTTTTTAGACGATCACTCAAAGTAAATTCTATTTTTAAGAATTGTTTTTATTTTGTTTGCAAAATTGATCGTTATATTATTATTGGTACAAATATAAAAAATTAGAGCTTGTTGAAATCAGAGCAACGAATAAAGCAAAAGCGTCTGGATTATTTGAATCACGGTCTGCTTAATTGTGTGACAAACGTCAAAGTGACGTTTGTCACACAGTTAAGCAGGCCGTGATGAGGCCGTGATGTGAATAACTTTGTGCCGTTACGATATGACTAGCACGATATAATATCGTGCTAGTGTATGAAATTGTCAACTTTCTGTAGTAGGCTGCTGTCGCGATAATGTTACTTTCATACGTGGTCGTCGAAAATAGTATATTATGTATCAAGTTTTATAAACATCATTTTAGTCACGAGTTTTATTAATCACGAGCGAAGCGCAGCGGAGCTAGTGTTTAATAAAATGAGTGACTAATAAGTTTATAAAACGAGTTGCATACTATACTTTTTCTACGACCACAAATTTAGAGAATATAACATCATATATTATTTCATTAAAATTTTGACATTTATTATATTAGGTTAAATTATGCTTGACAAACGTCAAAGTGACGGTTGAAAACTAACTTGATTTTAGTTTTGGCTGTGGCTAATAAAGCAAATACTATTTGAACCTAACTTCACCCCATGACTAAAACATCGTTGCCAACTTCAGCTCATGACTAAGAGGCTCTTTAGTCATAGGTTATGAAGGCATGATTAAAAGGTCACTTAGCGACGTGTATGTTAGTATGTTAAATGGCATTTTAGTTATAGCCCAGACATATTAGATTAAATTTTACCAAAACATAGAAATAAATAATGTTAATCTAAAAATCGGTAGGAATATTTTATATTGGTGTGCTGAACAACATACCAAAAGTCCTAAAGCGAAATATGCCGGCTTCATGTAATTTTTGGCAAAAGAAAATAAAAAAAAGTTTTTTCCTTAATAATAACGCATATAATTTGCCATTGACCTCTATGGATGTAATGGTAATTACCAACTGAGTTCATATTTTTTTAATTGAAATATATTATGTTCTTTGACAAATGCTTACCGCAGAATGATCGAAGGGCGTAACAACGTGACTAAACTATGAATCAGTCTACAGCAGACTGCACTTGCATTACTGTGTAACTTATACGCTCGTGGTTTTTTGTGATGTTATTGATATAAATTGGTGATAATAATGGAAAACATTTGTTTTTACTGTAATAAACTACTTAGTGAAGGAAAGTATGTGGTGGTAGGCAAATATTTATTTAAAAGATTATAAACAAAATCAGCTTTATGATTCAGATGTGTCATTGTCTGCACCTAAACTTTCAACAGATATGGCGATCGAACAGTCTTTGATGCGCCTTTGAAAGGTTCAGGGAGGTCTCACTCATGGCCGTGGTATATCTGATAGTCAGCTAGCATATTTCGTGCTCTCTTTTCGTGGATGTCTTAAAATTTGTAGTTTCGTTGAACTGACTGGTATTACTAGAACTTCAACAAAACAACACGTTGAACTTAGAGATTCAAGAAGATCAGTGGATGCAAAATATTTGAACCTTTTTATAAATTGGCTGTCGACCCGCTCTCCTAGGCAGGAATGTAGTTCCTTACGGTCTTTATCATCTGGGTTCGTTGGAGATCAAACTATTAATTGTCATAATGCAATAGCATTAAGCAACCATGCGATGAAGGCAGTCCTCAGTTGCAGTTCTCCGACATGAAGCTATCAAGAAAAAAATGAACTGTTGCAGATGGTATCCTGTGGGTGTAAATCTGAATGCGGGGCTCGGTGTTCCTGTAGAACTGCAGGCCTTGCTTGTTCAATAATGTGCATAAATTGCAGGGGTCGAAGCTGCAGTTACGATACTCCAGTAAGTAAGTAAGCATATTATACTTAAAACAAAAGAAAGGAAAACAAGATTTAATTTGTTCTAGGTTCCGGTTCTACTCATTTTGTGGACACTAAGTTTTCGAGTTTTATTCTAAAATAAAAATATATTGTATGTAAAATTTTTTTAAATTTTGCTTTTACCTTTTTTGACCTTTTTCCAAACACTAAATAAGCTTCTGGTGGAACAAAGATCCATATATATAATAGGCTTGTCTGGGACGCTGTTTTGTGTGTCCGGGACGCTGCGCTGTTTCAGCATCCAAACCGTAAGAGATAGAGAAAAAGTTATATGTTTGGAATGGTCATGTCAGGTCAGGTACCGAATTTCAGTTACGTGACACTTCCGGTTTTCGAGAAATCACGTGATTTCCGTCCGTCCGGGACGCTGCTTCGTCCGGGACGCTATTTCAGCAGCCAAACCGTAAGAGATAGAGAAAAAAGTTATTAAAGTTATTTGTTTGGAATGGTCATGTCAGGTCAGAAACCGAATTTCAATCACGTGACAATTCCGGTTTTCGATAAATCACGTGATTTCTCGAAAACGCGTTCTATTTGAAAAACGGTCTTTTTTGTTTTATTAAATGAGACATTTGTCTCACTGGTTGCTAGTTATTATTATTATTGTATACATGTATGATATAAAATACATGAATAGTGAGATATACAGTGTGTCCAAGATAAGAAGGGCCAGTATGGGGATCTCGGTAATGGTAAGAGATACAAATTTGGTTAAATGGGAAAAAAGTTGCGCAATTAAAGGACTAAAAAAATGACGTCTAGAAATCCTTGATATGATTTTTCGTTTTTGAATTATCTCAAAAAACCGAATTTTTGGATTTCCTTTTTTATTTTTTTCTGGCGTTAATATTAAAGTTAGAGCGAAACTGATAAAACTTCTTTATAGCAACTTTTAGTGGACTTAATGATTACGTTATCAAATTTTTTATCCGACATTTCGTCTTCGAGAAACCATCATCAACTTCATTTTTTTAAATACGGTCCTGATTTTTTGATGCCAAATTTGCAAAGCCCTTGTTACTCTGAATTTAACAATGTACCACATATTATGGTTTAATTACGTTTCGAGTTTTTTTCTGATCATTATCAGAATTTTTTTTAGATACGGACCTGCATTTCTCATAATTTTGTAAAAATAAGTTCATACAGTAAGTTACGCCTTTTTACATGCCGTTAAAATATTGAAATGCACATCATAATGTCATAATTCTGATACATTAATTTAATAAGCAACCAATAACTATTAACAATAAACAACAAAAAAATGAACAAAAGATAGGCAGAAAGAATGAGAAAACGAGCCTTGAAACAATGTAATAGGTATTTAACGTTTTGAAATAGAAGAAGAACTTAGAAGATTGGTTCTTGAAGCCTTTCAAAGTATAACGCCAGTATTGCTGAATAATGTTTTAGATTCTACAGTTAGATGTTATTTGTGCATAGAGAATGATGGCAACCTTTTTGAATACCTTCTCTAAATTTAATACCTACTAAATGACTTCGATGTTCGTTTTGTTATTCTTTCTGTCTATCTTTTGTTCATTTCTTTTTTGTTTATTGTTAATAGTTATTGGTTGGTTATTAAATTAATGTATCAGAATTATGACATTATGATGTGCATTTTAATATTTTAACGGAATGTAAAAAGGCCTAACTTACTGTATGAACTTATTTTTACAAAATTATGAGAAATGCAGGTCCGTATCTAAAAAAAATTCTGATGATGATCAGAAAAAAGCTCGAAACGTAATTAAACCACAATATGTGGCACATTGTTGAATTCAGAGGGGCTTTGCAAATTTGTCATCAAAAAATCAGGACCGTATTTAAAAAAATGAAGTTGATGATGGTTTCTCGAAGACGAAACGTCGGATAAAAAAATTGATAACGTAATCATTAAGTGCACTAAAAGTTGCTATAAAGAAGTTTAATCAGTTTCGCTCTAACTTTAATATTAACGCCAGAAAAAAATAAAAAATAAAATCCAAAAATTCGTTTTTTTTGAGATAATTCAAAAACGAAAAATCATATCAAGAATTTCAAAACGGCATTTTGTTAGTCCTTTAATTGCGCAACTTTCTTTCCATTTAACCAAATTTGTATCTCTTACCATTACCGAAATCCCCATACTGGCCCTCCTTATCTTGGACACACTGTATATACCTATTAAGTTATACAGGGTGTCTCAAAAAGAATAGGACACCGATTAGCCATAGATTCCTTACGTCATAATAAATCGATTAAACCTAATATGCCTTAGTACAAAGTCCCTTCGGTAAGAAGTTATAGGGCCTTGAAGTTCAATTTTTTATTTTTTATTTTTTTGTTAATTTCCACAAATGTAGAGATATCGATTTGAATTTTGGTATACATACTTACTATTATATACTACACTAATACAAAAAAATTCATAAACTAGACTTGACTGTAAAAGGCACTTTACCTAACTCTTAAAACTTTTTTTAACTCTAACTTCGTTATATGTAACATTTTAAAAAATTTTAGATAATTTTCTGAAAGAGAATTAAAAAGCACAAAAATAATGTACTCTTAGTTCTTAAGCCTAAAAGCAACCGTTTGCCTTAAAATGCCCATCAAAGGTTTTTGGTTGTCATTAAGATGTGCAATTATCAAGTAGGCATGATCACAAAAACAATGGGTAATGATTGTAATCTAGTAAACAACAACAAGAAATCAATTAATGACGTTGGTGACATCAGGTTTTTGTCTTTTGTGCTTACGAAAATGCTGCGACATAACAAACCTTTCGGTTTTGTAGAATTCGTTATGTAGCGGCATTTTCTTAAACATAAGAGAACAAATTCTTATGTCACTAATATCATTAATTGATTTATCATTGTTTTTTACTAGATGACCATTGTTTTTGTGATCATGCCTACTTGATAATTACACGTGGTAGTGACAACCAAAAACCTTTGATAGGTATTTTAAGGTAAACGGTTGCTCCCACGCCTATGAAGTAAGAGTACATAATTTTTGTGTATTTTAATTTTCTTTCAGATAATAACCTAAAATTCTAAAAAATGTTACATATAACGAAGTTAGAGCTAAGAAAAGTTTTAAAAGTTAGGTAAAGTGCCCTTTACAGTCAAGTCTAGTTTATGAAATTTTTTATATTAGTGCAGTATACAATAGTGAGTATGTATACCAAAATTAAAATTGATATCTCTACATTTATGGAAATTAACAAAAAAATAAAAAATAAAAAACTTCAAGGCCCTATAACTTCTTACTGAAGAGACTTTGTACTAAGGTATATTAGGTTTAATCGATTTATTATGACGTAAGGAATCTATGGCTAATCGGTGTCCCATTCTTTTTGAGACACCCTGTATATTGATGGCAAAACACGATATGTATAATAATATCCTGTATAAACCCGAAATACCCGCCTATGCCTTTTTTCATCATGAAGCCGACATAGGACCGCTTAGGACTTTTGGTATGTTGTTCAGTACACTAAATAGAATATTTCTACCAATTTTCAGATTTACATTATTTTTTTCAAGGTCAAACCCTAATATGACTGGGCTATTATAGGAGTAGAAAATTAGTAGATTATATTATAAGTGAGAGAAATGCATCATTATTTGCGAGTGAGAATTTTGAATTGCGAGTGCCCCAGCACGAGCGATACAATTTCTCACGAGCTTATAATGGCATTTCGCTCACGTGTGATATACGACGTTTTATCTTACAGTAGCAATTCTTGTGCCTAAATAGTTTGCGCAGTCAGAATATGTCGCGAAATAAATTTATAATTAGTCGCCTATGATTTGTGATATACGTTTGACAGTAGTCAAGTGTATTGGCAGTACTGAAGTGTATTGTCAGTCTATGTCAAATTCGAGGTTCGTAGGTTAGGTTTTGTTTGTTATTTGACACAGGCTGACGCAAAACTTATCCTGAAAATTACGAATTTGACATAGCTTGACAGTGCTACCAACAATGCAGTAGTATAAATAATAAAAACTCACTTGTGAATAAAACTTCATTTTAATCACTGAAAACAGTTGTATAATGTATGGTAATAGGCGCTACTGTAAGATAATAGTTATTTACTATACAAGTAGGATAACAGGATCATTAATATACGTGTGTGAAAGTTACAAACGAATGCGTAGCATGTTATATTATGAATAGACAATGGTCTCCTGTGTAAAACTGCAAGCTTGCAACCTTGAACAATAATAGCTTCTTTATAATGAATTGCAAGTCTGCAACCTTGAACGCACGTGGCTTCCTGTCTCACGCTCCCTTTTAGAGATAACGCTTATCTTAGCTGATTAGGCATAGTATATATACTAGTAGCTTGCACCTCTAAGTTAAGCTCCAGTCAGTCGATAAGTTCCATTGTGTTCGTATCATAGCTAGATGTAAGAAATTGTCCGGCGGCTAGCTGTGTGCTTCCAATGTTATATTTCATTGTAAAATAAAAATAAACGTTTTTTAAAAAGTCGTTTCGGCGGCCTTTTAATAAAACTGGCGCAGTCGTTCGGATTTGTGGAGGAAAACCTGGAAAACTACAAACATCGAGTCGACCAGCAACTTTCCTTGAGGTTCAGCTCTTTGCCGCAAATCGAAACCTACCACCCAGCGGATCTTCGGACATCTCCAACAGGGACAAACATCGCCCGATCGTGAGAAGCGCCCGTCGACCCAGCTCCTGCTCCTCCGTGGTTATTGGAACCATCTGGTCATTGGGACCACTCTTGATCATTGGGATCAGTCTCTGGTATTGGCAACGTCAACAACGACGACCCCAGGACAACTTTTGGATAACGCTCTAGCGCAAAGCTGGACTATCCAAGTCGGACTTCAGGACCTCTGTGCAGGCCAGCCGACATCAATAGGATCGACGCATCCTTTTTGAAGACAACAGGACGTAGCTTGATCGCACGCCGTTCGTCAATTTTAACGCACAATGTAAGTGCATATTTTTATAATAATTTTCAAGCTTTAGAGAAAAAGCAAAGGTATATTTTTAAAAATAATAATTTTCAAGCTTTAGAGAAAAAGCAAAGGTATATTTTAAAGGCAACAAAGTAACGACTATTAAAGCGTTCGCCTAAGTAATAATTTACAAGTTTTAAAGAAAAAGCAAAATAATTAATTTTAAAGGCAACAAAGTAACGTAATATAATTTTCAAAAATAATTATTAAAGCGTTCGCCTAAACAACAAAGTAAAAATTTCAAAGGCAACAAAGTAACGTAATATAATTTTCAAAAGTGATAATTATTAAAGCGTTCGCCTAAAACAACAACAAAGTTAACTAATATAAAGTTTTAAAAATTATACTAACATAGTTTTAAATATTTATTTATAAGTTCAGGCAGAACGTAGTAAGCCAGACCAATTGCTGCACATACTAGGTGTGCTTAATTTGCATTTGTGCTTGCGTTCTTGCGCGTAGGGCACCTACCCCTTTTATTAGAAAAACCCCCTAGTCAGTAAATTGTTTACTAACATAAAACAAAATTAAAAATCAAGTGAAATAAATAAAGTAAAATTAATTTTTGTCAACAAAATTTTTATGTTAAAGGAAATCTTGAATCATTACGTAAAACACTTATAATTATATTTTGAAACAATTGTAAAAATTTTATGTCACGAGATAGATCACGCTCACCAAGGAATTCTATCCCTAGAATTTTATTTTTAAATAATTGTAACAACATTAGCAACCCAAATATGGTTGAACAAAACGCATCATTGTTTCCCTCACATTTTAATGTAGCTTTACTAAATGACATTCCCACATATGATGGTAATCAAGCCACTCTTTCGGAATTTATCAGATCCGCAGAAATCATTGCAACTAAATTTTGTACAGAAAATTTAAACGATTATATCAACCAAGTAATTTTAAATTCGATAAGGAATAAATTAAAAGGTCAAGCGTTAGAAGTAATCACAGGTTACGAGTATGATACTTGGAAAGACTTAAAAAATGTCTTAATTGAAAATTTTGGCGACCAAAGGTCAGAATTGAATCTCTTAATTGATTTAACTAAATTAAAACAGAATAAAGACTCTCCCATAGAATTTTTCAATAAAGTTAGAACTCATTTAGCAATTTATAATTCTAAAGTTTCTCTGAGTCAAGAATCAAAAGATATTATCACTTATAAATTAAAGGCTAACAAAGATTTAGCACTTCGCACTTTTACAAGTGGACTAAATGAAAATTTAGGAAGCTTCGTAAGAAGTAGAAACCCAACTTCACTAGAACAAGCCTTAAGCATAGTAAAAGAAGAAATTGATATCAGATATTCTCAAAATCAAAATAATTTTCAAAGTCAAAAATTAAACAAACCAAATTTAACTTCCAATATTCAAACACAAAATTCATACCAATCTAAATTAAATAACCCAAATTTTATGCAAAGACCATTCCAACAAAATCGAAATAATTTTAATCAAAATCCCAACTATTTTAAAAATCCAACGAATTTTAATAATCCTAATAATTCTAGAATAACTCGAAATTCAAGCTTTAATGCATTTGCACCAAAACCAAATTTTTCACCAACAAATAAACCAGAACCTATGGACTTTAGCACTATAAAAAGACCAACTACTCAACAATCAAATTTTCCTAATAAATATCGAGCTAATTCCCAAAACGTTAATAGAAATTTTAATCATTTAAATTACCATCAAGAAAAACCTCCTGATGAATATGAAGACTTAACAGAAGATTTATTTGAAAATGGAGAATTTTCAACTCCAGAAAATTTTAACGAAAACCTTCAGGAATATTCTGACCCTGATAATTCACAAGACTTAGATCACACCCCAGATTATTATGAATTTCCAGATCCAAACGATACAGTAAATTTTCACTAAGAGCCTCGGAAAAGCATATTTTAACTTTTAATATAAATTCAAAATCAGATCTTCCTTATATTATAATTCCCGCCACTGGCGATAAACTTTTAATTGATACAGGTAGCTCACAAACAATAATTTCTCCAGAATTTGTACAACAACATTTTCCAAATTATATTTATGAAACAGAATTCGAGATAATTACATCTCATGGAATTTCTCAACATAACTTAATTGCAGATTTACCAATCCCCAGTCTTTTTTATGAAAACGGAACACATACATGTTATTTATATAATTTTAACCCAGACTATATAGGACTTATTGGATCCGACTTATTTTCAAAATTATCCGCACGAATAGATTATAAATGGATGCATATTCAGACAGAAAGAGCTACGATACCATTTTATTACAACCCGTAAAAATTAAACAAAAAAAGTGAAACTAATGTAATTTTTCAAAACCTAAAAATTAAGATTTTTATTTTTCTCAACAAAACCTACAGTTAACCCTGTGTACAGAACTTTTCGTAAAATTTATCAGCATAAAAAAATGTAACTAAAATAACTCCAAAATTAAAATTTAATGAAAAAGGCATGACTAAGCCTTCAGCAATTGAAACCATACAATAATCAATTTAAAACAAGCGTAATTAATACTTTAAACGAAATACAAGAAATTAATGTTTATAATCCTTAATCTTATAAAAATAAAATTATGAACTCAACAAAAATCAGTCTATCAGATTTAACAACTTTAATATAAAAACTCCAAACAATAAAAGTATTTTAGATAATTAATTTAAATAACAATTTTTTAACAACTTTAATATAAAAACTCCAAACATTAAAAGTATCTTAGATAATTATTTTAAATAACAATTTAAAAAAAAAACAATTTAAGACTAAAACCAATGCACATATAATTTCAAAACTGACGAAAAGTCAACTCATAAGGTTTAGTATTTCAAACATAAATTTGTAAAATATTTAGATTATATAGCTCCTTCTAAAGTAGGAATAAAATCAGATTCATCTAAAAATTCAATAATCAAAATTTCCCAGCACTTAAAAATCTAAATAAAATAATTTTTAACCAAATAGTCTACTAAAGAACATATATCAAAAATTTTGCCAAAATAACTAAATTTTTAACCGTGTGTTTAAAGAAAAAAATAAGATTGTTCACACCCTTGAATTTTGAAAAACTTTAAGTATTACAAATAAATTCTAATAAATAAATCAGTAACTTCAAATATCAAAAGTATTTTAAAAAAATAACATCTTAAGAAAAAACTTAAGACTAAAATCATTTAAATCAGAAAAAACTCAAATAAAAATTATACTTAACAAACAAACAAGACCTAAGCTTGTATTAATCTAGTATTTACAATTTTAATAATCACAATATTTCTCGCGTTAAAACTAAAATGTTCACAGCAACATACCTTTATAATTGATATTGCTAAAGGAAAACAAAGAAAAACCTTTACAACCATTTAAAATTAAAACCAATTCAGAAAGATCAAACATTTCAATTAAACGAAAAAGTATTATTTAAAATAAATTTCAGAAGTAAAGATAAAATTTAAAATTAAAACCAATTCGGAAAAATCAAACATTCCAATTAAATGAAAAAATATTTGTTAAAACTAATTTCAGAAGTAAAATTGAAATTCAAAATTAAATCTAATTTTTTAAAAAATATGGAAATATAAAACACCCTGACTAAAAGGAACTATTGCTCTCTCTTTTTCAGGATTACTACCCTCTTCATCGCCTGTACCCTGCTGACTCAATCATTAGTTATACAGAGCGATATTATTATTAAAAATTTAAAAGATAATCCTGGATTATATCCCTTAAACTTAGGAAACGTAGTGCTTAAACAAAGCGAATGGACGCTTATTAGAAATGTAGACTATACCCCTATATTTGTTAATTATGACACACTTAGAACTAATTTAATGAAAATAATACCGTTACTTGAAAATAAAAGTTATGTTATTGAATATAGAAATTTGAGAAAATTGACATTATTATCAACCGTAATAATTAACTTATAATATTAAAACAATACGTAGAAAAAGCTGATAAACTTCTGAATCAATTATTTCACAATATTAAACATAAAATTAATAAAAGTCCTCTCAATTAACTTTTCGATGGACTTGGATCCGCTTTCAAATTTTTAACTGGAAACCTCGACGCCAACGATGGAGTCAGATATGAATCTATGATTACTAAATTGCAAGAAAGCAATAAAATTCAAAATGACGTTATATTAGAACAAACTAAAATTTTAAATGATACCATCTCAGTAATCAATGATATAGCAAAGAGTCAAGAATTATTAGACAGAAATATAAATAAAATAATTTTACAAAATGAGGAATTAGGCAAAAATCTCGCTACATACTCCTTAAAAACAGTCTTGCTAGAAGCAATTCAATTTTTGCAATTACTTATTAACACTTGTTTGGAACTAGAAAATGCATTAACTTTTGCCCAAAATCAACAGATGCATATGTCATTAATTGATAATGACGATTTAATTGAAAATCTAAATGAAATTTCGACGTATCTCAATAGCATATCAGAAAAAGCTTTAACTATTCCATATCCTGCAGAGTTACAGTATTTACATTTATACGAGTCAATTATCATTACAAAAGTTTATCAAGTTAAAAACAGAATTACATTTATATTCGAAATACCTCTTACTTCCAAAACTAACGATTATCAAATGATACAATTAATACCATTTCCGATTTTTATCCAAAATTATCAATTTCGTATGATTATACCTACTTATAGTACTTTATTATTTAACGTTAAAAACAGCATTCCCATTGAAATAAGTCATTGTAAACTTATAACTTTAGACACCTACTTTTGTAATCAAAATAACTACTTTGAAATCCCCAACGACAAATTGTGCGAAACACAACTTCTGTCATTTAATAAAAATAAAACATGTATCCCTTATTTATTCAATTTAACAGAAATCAAAATATCACAAATAAATCCTGCGACATGGTTAATATCTTCCCCATCTGAAGCAATATTGGACGTCAAATGTAAAAATCAGAATTTTAGAAAAGGAATATCTGGCACTAACCTCTTACACCTCAGTTCAGACTGTCTTGTTTCAATAAATCAAAAACACATGTTATTCACCGCAAAAAGAACCTCAAATGAAATTGTTAATTTAAAAATTTCAAACATTGACCGCTTAATAATTCCTGAATCAAACCACATAAATGTTTCAAAGATTGACTTGATACCTCTTGACACCCAGAAATTGGTTGAGGACCGAATTAAACTTAATAAATATGAAAATTTGTTAAAACCTGTTAATTATATTAAATCTGATAATTTAAGTGTGTCTGCAATTATATTTACTCTGTGTACTATTCTTATGTTAATAATTTTTATATTGTATTTGTATTATAATAGAAACACAATGAAGATTAAACTTATTAGATTTTTAAATAAAGATTTTGAACCGGTTAACGTAAATGCATAAGTTTAATTTTCTTTTCTCTTTGTAAGTTCAATGGAGGCATATTTGAATACCACCCATTGAACATTTTATCGGCGGACGTGTTATATTATGAATAGACAATGGTCTCCTGTGTAAAACTGCAAGCTTGCAACCTTGAACGATAAATAGCTTCTTTATATGAATTGCAAGTCTGCAACCTTGAACGCACGTGGCTTCCTGTCTCACGCTCCCTTTTAGAGATAACGCTTATCTTAGCTGATTAGGCATAGTATATATACTAGTAGCTTGCACTTCTAAGTTAAGCTCCAGTCAGTCGATAAGTTCCATTGTGTTCGTATCATAGCTAGATGTAAGAAATTGTCCGGCGGCTAGCTGTGTGCTTCCAATGTTATATTTCATTGTAAAATAAAAATAAACGTTTTTTAAAAAGTCGTTTCGGCGGCCTTTTAATAAAACTTATGGCCATTATTCAACAGATTACTTGTCATCTTCGTGAATAATGGCTGTCACAATCGCTGATATAATAATATACTATAATTAAAGTAACACTTTATTACAAAACGATTTCAGTTTACAATTATAGCGTAACAATACAGCTATCGGTCAGAAATTTCAGAAGATGGGTACAATATAAAACATTTTAGTCAAGCTAAATGGCGCTGAATATATAATTGGTTGCGCAAACTGAAAAGCATGAAAATCCCATCCAGCGATTTTAAGGAAAATTATCTTGTCGTTCAGACCCTAAAGCAACTGATTGCAATCAGGGAGGAATTGCTGCCGTAAATATTGACCTTTTATGAACACGTAGCAATCGTTGGTTGCTGCCGAGGAATTTATCCCATTTAAATTGTGTTTTCAATACAAATTATTCATAAGTTTGCCAATTTAAAAATAACAAAGAAAGGAAATATTCGCTTCTAGTGTGAGGTAAAAGTCTTTATCAGATAAAGAAATTTAAGCATGAAAAAATATTGGTTGAGTTTGGAGATAAATTTACGTCAGTAAGTTTGCACATTAAATTTTGAGTAGAAATTTAACATTTCCTAAACTTCAACAGAAACAGTCACATGAATAGCACGTGAAGATAATAATAATCTTAGATATTTTTTCCTGCTATTGTTATGCGCCACGAAGAGGAAAAATGCTTTATTCAAATTGAGTGTTAACAGGAAACTCCCAACTTTTACTGAATATGTAATTACTTACCCAACTCTTTCAGTCGCAAATAAGCTGAGATTTCTACCACTGACTCCAATCTATTTCTTATAAGTCAGAGAATGATTGATTCCGGTGATTTTCAACTTTTTAATAACACCCCAGCTGTTACTGCTTTTGTTCCAGCGGTTAGATTAAAATACAATGTCCAGTATTATTGATGATTTTTCGATAACCGCTTTACATGATTAGTTGTTAAGCAGTTTACTATCTGGTTTTTACATATTATAAACAAAAGTCCTTTAAAAGTATTTTATAATTAAAAACAACGTTTTTAATCCACTTTTTAGGGCTGAAAACTTTGGGAACAAAGTTGCTGCATACTAAATGCGATTGCTCCGGTTGCTCTTTGAAATTAATTTTAACTTTAAAAAACTCTCGATATAATATGAAGCATAGAAGTTTAGATTATGGCTTAGAAGTTAAACACATGATTTTTGAATCTAAAAAAGTGTGTCCGCTGAAAAAAGAAGGATTATAAAATGACTTAAACTTTAACTTTTTACTGGCACTATACTTACTGTTATGGTAAAATAATTTTAATAGAAGTATGTGTAATTAGTTTTGAGGTACAGCTGCTTTTGACAATTAATTACTATCGACGATAATTAAGTCTGGCAACAAATCAGCTTAAGCAATATTTGTGAAACCGCTCAATCAATCGCGGCCAAAGCAAAATTATATGAAAGGTCTGATTAAACTGCATAACTTTTGTGCAGAAAGCAACCGCTTCGGAGTTAAAGGAAAGCCGGAAAGTGCAGTTTAGTAAAGGCGCCTTGCCGGGTGGATGTAAACATTATATCTCGAAAACAACATAATCATCAGGATAATTTTTTAGTTTGTGTGTAACATTAATGCAAAGAACTGAAAAGCTTTTGGGCGAGATTGGTCGTTTTTTTGTATGTGTTTTTCGATTTGATTTCGATAAGCGGCGGCAAGGCTAAGTAAGTGATGTTGTGGTACCGAGCTGGGCTGTTGAGCTTAAGGTCACGAGTTCGAATCCAGCTACGGGCAATATTTTAACAGTTATCGAAAGGTTCGGATGCGGATATCTATTTTTTCTCGCCATTAAATCTGAAATGTCACATTATCGGCGCTTTCTGTCCCATTCGTACTCTCCGCTAACGGTATCTATTTATAAATCGCTGACTAGATTTTAAACTAATTTCCATAGTTTAGGCTTCACAATAGTTACTTAGCTCCCATCCCAAGGAGCGCATGTCAAAAAGCTCTCTATCTGAACACTGCGCCGAAGTATCAATAAGGAATTTGCACCTTCTCATCTTGTTTTATTTTATTTAAGACAACACAGTCACAGAGACCAATAGTTTAAGTACATGCTAGAGCTAACCATTGCACTTGTTAAACTAAAGTTGCAGAAATACAACTATAAAAATTTAAGTTTGAAATTAACAATATATACAGGGTGAGCCACGTAACTCGGCACCTCAAATGTCCAAAATAAAAAAAAAACTGAAATTGCTGTTATCGAAGAAGTATAAAATCCTCCATACTAGCCAATGATATTCGAAGAGGGCCTTGAGTATTAGTAGAACTTCTGTCAGAAGAATTTTAAGAGCTCTTTTAAAATTAAATTATTTAAATATCTTGTTTAGCGTCAAATGGATAGGAAGAGACGCTACTCATTCGTTTCTTCCACGAAAACTTCACTTTATTGCGTTAGATGTCTCTTTGTTGGCCACATAAAAAGAAAACTGTATCAAATACAGTTTGTCAAAGAAGAAGAGCTAAGAGCAAGGACCACCGAAACTTGTGTATTTATCACTCCAGGTATTTTACTACATGTTCGAGTGTGAATGGTGAAGGAAATACAAAACTACATAAAAGATGAACGTTATACTTTGAATATCCGTTAACTGAAGTAATAAAAAACGCTGTATATTGTTGATTTGCTCAATTATCAAATTATATATTTTCTCATCACATATATCTTATCTGATCTGCCATACATTTTGAGAAACAGATCCACGTTTGCCTATTTTGGATGTTCATAGTGACCGAGCCACATGGCCCACCAAGAAAAGTTAATCTCGTATTCACGTAATATGTACTACATCTTAAGAGCACTCGCAATAATTTTTCTGAACCTTGGACACATTGTTACAGGACGAAAACGACTTTACGACATGAAACGACGCAAAATCGGGAAATTCTAGGATCAATTGCCCCAATTACGTTACTGTGGGTTGTAACAAAGGTTGCCGGTTAACTCAGTGGAGAAGGAGGGTTCTTTACGACCTTAAATGGGGCTACGATTCGGTAAACGAAATAAAGATATTATATGCCAGACGCCACCACTTTACTTATTAAATAAGGAAAAACTCAGGTGGGCTCATTGAGAAAGTGGAAGCAACAAACCTAACCTTTCTGATCCAACCTTGGCAGTGCTTGGCGACGATCTATAAAAAGCTGAGTTGGACTTACCTTAGTTGCAGTTTCTTACAGCTGACTGAATCTCTTTACAGAGGAAGAATACACAAAATACACATACAAACGTCATAAATCTACTAACGAAGAGCACAACTGATTAAAAATGAGCTATATTAAAGTAGAAATATGTATATGACTAACGAACATCAAATGGATTATTCAAAAAAAGGTTAGTGTTGTTAATTGCGCAACGTTTATTATAAATGGAGGCGGTAAACTTAACGATAAACAATCTAACTGACTCGAAAACGGCAACAACTTTTAATTTACACAAAGAAACTACCTTCAAACAATGACGGAAATTAATTTAATCTCACAGCGTTAAGCTAAGTATAAACATAAAAATTTGACGGTAAATACTCAAATCGACCTAAAACAGTGACAACAATTCAAACGCTTACTTTTAAATTAACGACAACGCTGCGTAACGAAGGCGACACTTCGAAAATCACTTTTCACTGTTGAAAAGCGCTTGTTAAAACTACTACAAAATAACACAATACCTTAAAGGATTCAGCTTGCTACGGTGATGGTGTCCAACGGAGCTGCAGGTCGGGCTCAAGTGACTACTACAAAATACTTGAAGAAAAACTGCGGGAAACTGCATAAGGTGTGGTCTGCCAAGTGGGTCTGGACGGTGTTAAATCCCCAGATGGCAGAACGACGAAGAACGTAACGATAAACAACGGTTGTGGCACGGTACACGTCGCTTCATCATAAACGAATTAGCACAGGAGAGGTTTCCAATCAATTTATTCGCCCAATTGGAGATGCTAGCTCCACGCTACGGAATTCCTCAACTAATAATTCACCAAAACGTCACTTAAAAGACCAAGACTTGGCCGGTAACATATATTTAGTTTCACTAATTTAGACATTGCCCGCCGAAGACCAAAGGCTGCGTCGGAACAAAACTAACACCTGTTGCATTCTTGAACTCCGGGTGTTGAATTCTCAACCAAATAAATGCGCGCTTGCGTTACTCCTCTAGTTATATCTCTAACTCATATGGAAAGTGCCAGCCTTGCGTCATTATGGCTCAATATTGAATCAGAATTTCACATGAAGAACGGGGTAGTCCTGACAAACGCCAGGCGACGTTCCGGCTTCAAACAACCGTTAAGATTGAAATGTCATTTACGCGTCACGTAAGCACATCTAAATTTAAAGCAAGCATATTCATTGATCAAGGATATTTTTGAAATGAATTATTTTAGGACATATGTTAATTAAAGTTTTTCTCTTATTTTTTTATGCAGAATAACGTCCTTGTATTTGTTCTGTGCAATTTTGAAACACCCTGTATATGAATAGTGAAATCTTCGGTTAGTATGTCATCCACACTGATTTGGTTCCACTACAGTTTGGCTATTATGTCGAGGTCTTTGTCGTTAATGCCACTATTTCAGAATATTTCGACACTTTCTCGTGTTGGACTAGGTAATCTTCGAAGTCGACAAAAAATACAAAAAGATGTCATCTCTAAATCAATGTTTGAATGCTTTGCACATAGGCAGGCTCTTCCTGAATTCAAACTGTGTTTTGTTCAGTTGTTCGTCAACATTGTTGCGAAGTATATGGCGTATATCCTGAAAGTACATCTTAAGCACCTCGTTCACCTGCTGATTCTATAGTACTTGCCTTTTTCAGAATTGTAACAAAACGTAGATTTTAGTCAGTCAGGTGGGATTATTCATTTATTGCAGATGAAGTTGAATAGCTTTATTAGTGGTCGTCCTTCTAGCATCTTAAGCAGTTCAAAATCTCGTCTGGGCCTGCTGCTTTGTTGTTATTTGCTTATTTTGTTGATCGTTCAATCTTGTCCTTGTTGATCGACTACATACTGTCTCGATTTGGCTAATTTTGTCGATGTTCAAGATTGTTATACCGTCTTGTTCTGTAAGCATGTCAGTCACTCTGATATGATCCAGAGGCACGCAAGGGCTTCAGCCATCATATGTACGTATGGTACGCCCTCGCCACGCAATCAGAATCAAGAACAAAAACAAAAATTAATAAATACATCGCGAGCCCAAAAGAACGCTATGCACAGCTGCCGAGCCTAAACCGCGTAAACAGTTCTCACGGCCGGCTCGAGCGCTAAAACCCTCATAAATACATCAAAGCTAAGACGACAGTTAGACAACAGCGAAAACGCCGGCTGTAAACGGGCCCACCGCGCGTAAGCTGCCGCGACAAGTGCAGAAATCGTGATTATACACCGATAGGCGCTT
Organism: Agriotes lineatus; assembly: GCA_940337035.1. Classification (NCBI taxonomy): domain Eukaryota; kingdom Metazoa; phylum Arthropoda; class Insecta; order Coleoptera; family Elateridae; genus Agriotes; species Agriotes lineatus. Next base: position 92,541 of record CALNHX010003151.1, on the reverse strand, counting down.
TTGTTTCGGTTAGGAAGCGCGGAAGAGCAAGATTTGAATGCGGGGAAATTTACGCATCAGCCCAGTACGCGCCGCCGAAGAAACAAACCCCATAAACGCACATCGGTACACGATCCAACACTGCCATAACAAAAGCAATAAAAGGCTTTCGGGACCTTTTACAAACAGTTAAATATGCCGATACAACGGAAACATTTACAGCACCGAGGCGCCGGCAAGGCTAGGAAAGAGCCGAGTTGAAGCCGCGGTCAAGAAGACAATAGGAATATATATCGCGAGGGCTAATTAAATTAGAAACACACAAATCACGGAACTAGTGCGAAGGCGAGACAACGAACGCGAACGCAGAGCAGTTCACCGATCGCCGCTTCTGCAAAAGAAAAAGCTCGCGCAGCAAGCATATGAATGTTAGTGTAGGATAAGTTTAATCGAGAATAAGAACCAAATTACAAGCGAAACTGGCCGAGTAAGGACTCAAAATTCAAGTTGGTTTTAGACAAAAACCGTACGCTTGGTTTCAACGCAAGGGAACTTCGCGCCGCGGCGTAGAAAAAAAACTCAGAGCTCGGCCCCGACGTAAATAATCCCATCCGGGAGATTACAAATCGCAGCTTTATTATTAGACGAGCAAAACATATGAAATAAAGGCTCAAAATGCGAGTTTTTCCAAGACGAAAACGATGCAGAGATTTTCATCAAGGTAGCACTTCGCGCCGCGGAGATCCGAGCCGCGGATGCAAATTATATCAAATCTGCAAGCGTCCCCACTACCGTTCAGCCAATCACGAGCAAGGGTGCGGCAGACAAAGCCGGCCAGGCCCTTATAAACCCCGGTGTTTCTTGAGGAAGAGGAGAGTTCCAGCCATCAGTCCAGCCATCAACATCGAGTTCAAAACACTTTCCTTTAACACGCACCCTCGTGCGGACTAAAGGCTAAGTGTCAGCGGGACTTAGCCGAATCACGAGTTCCACAAGCTTTCATTTAACACGCACCCTCGTGCGGACTAAAGGCTAAGTGTCAGCGGGACTTAGCCGAATCACGAGTTCCACACGCTTTCCTTTAACACGCACCCTCGTGCGGACTAAAGGCTAAGTGTCAGCGGGACTTAGCCGAATCACGAGTTCCACACACTTTCCTTTAACACGCACCCTCGTGCGGACTAAAGGCTAAGTGTCAGCGGGACTTAGCCGAATCACCAGTTCCAAAACACTTCCGTTAACACGCACCCTTGTGCGGACTAAAGGCTAAGTGTCCTCGGGACATAGCCGATTAGCCAGCAAGTGCCATATGGACAGAGAATGACGTAAGCAGGCCGCCACAACGCACCTTCCAGTGTTTAATTGATGTGTTTGGTTTTGTTGTCTCGTTTTGTTTGTTTTATTTTGTGTTAATTTGTTTGTCCTTCCTTGCCCCTCCTTAGGTTGAAGGCATTTTTCGACCGTCTGTTTGGGCCCACGTCGCCCGTCACCCCCGAAGCAGCCAGTCCTCACGGATCACCTCAGGGACACCGGCCCCGGACGCCAAGCCGCGCCTCCATCTCCAGCCCGGCGGTGGACCCGCCCTCCGCTCCGACCGACCGTAGCCACCCGCGGACCCCCGCCCCCGGCGACGAAGGCCTCCACCACTCTCCAGTGCCGGAGTGGGAACTACACCTCGACCCCGAGCCCTTCGAGCGACACGAGTTCGAGCAGCTGTGGAACGCCGTCCTCCGAAGCGCCGCCGCCCCCATACCCTGGGTACTCCAAGAGGTGGACCTGCCCCCGCGCCGCCACCCAGGAAGCAACCTCCGGTCCTCCCCCCAGGCGCCACGCGTGCGCGCTCCGGCGCCCGCTAGCACCCCTGAGCCAACAGCCCCGGCTCATCCCCGGCAGTCGCCGCGGACAACGCCTTCGGTCGAAAGGACGCCGCCGCTCCGAAACGCGCTGCCAATCCCCGGCACCGCCCCCTCGTCGCGAGAAGCGCTCAGCCCCGGATCGGCCTCGCCGCCCAGCGCCGCGCCCTCCACAGCGCCGACGCCCGTCGCCACCGCCCCGGAGAGCCGTCCAGGCGTCCGATCGCCCTCTTTTGTATATAGGTGTAAATACTGAATAAAGAACATTAAAAGAACTTTGTAAATAAATTTGTGTCTCTCTCTCTCTCTCTCTCTGTCTTGCTCTCACTCTGAGGTCTGTCCCGCCTACCGGGGAAAGCACCATTGGCCGACTGAGTTACCAGAGCAAAAACACCAGTCGCCGGAAGCCATTTTGCTTAACCCTCGCCCGCCCTCCAACGAGGCCACGGGACCGAGTCGTGTTAACTCTTTGTCTCCAATACAACCTGAAGCTTTCTCGACCTTGTTTTGAAGGTGTTTCTTTTCTCACACCTTTCTATTTTAGTACATTTACTTAAGTATTCTTGTTTGGCCTTTATCACGCCTTCTTCTCTCATCGAGCTCTTTATATTTAATTAGGTTTTTGTTCTTGTGCAGTATCCGTTCTTTCGTGATGTCAAGTAGAATCAATGTCATCAATCCATTGTTTCGACATATCTTTGTTTTTCTTCATCAACGATACCGTTGTTGCGTTTACAGTTTTTTTAACTTGGCCCACAATTTTCACCAGGCTCTGTTTTTATTGTTTGTTTCACCTTTTGACATATCGGGTTTTCAGTTTCTCTATGTCTATTCTTCTAAAGACGAATATGGATTTGTGCGAGCAGTACACAAGTGCCCGATGCTACTTCAGTTCTAGGAAATGTTTCACAGCATTTCGATATATTTGTTTTATTGTGAAGAAATGTAGATATTTACACGTATAGAAACGTCGTTTCTGAAGCATGATAGACATGTTCTCTCTGTAAAACTGAATGACCATCTTGACGATGCTTATTGCCTCTCTTTGTGGAAATTTCGGTAGGAACTGTCCGAGGGATTATTTGCACCTCTGTATGTGTACATCGTAATACGGTTTCCAAACAACTGAACAGTAATTGAATTTGCGATATAGTAAACTATAATAAACAGCTTTTAGTGTGTCTTTCTGGAATTCACCGGTATTTCTGGTAACAATCTGTAAAAGGTTTTTGATGACCGAATATTGTGTCATGCACAGGTTCACACAAGCTTTAGAAGTTCTCTATTCATTCTTGGTTGGAAGAATATTTTTTTGTATTGTGCTCTGTATGACTTGTGTTGAACTTTAACTTGAACCCTTCCTTTGTTATTAAGCAATTTTCAAGATTTTCGTAGCATTGAACATTCCTGCCAGTTTATAAGTAACTTCTTCTGCAACATAAGTTTCTACGAATATTGTGAAGCATTTGTTCTTTTGATTCTTTAATATGGTTTGGTTCGCATATCATGTTATTAAATTCGTCATCACTCATCAGTCGATTCACTACAATCCCGCAATTTTTATTTTCAGTTTGTTATGTTTTCTATTATATATGCAAAGGCTCCACGTTGCGGCGCCTATAAATTTGCAATGACCTACCCGTCTTGTTTGCTATTATTTTGGTACAGAGTTAATAAGTTAAATTAGGGAAAATCACCACACAATTCTCAGGTTGCTTTTTATACTGTGCTCACTTTGCCTATCAGTAATTTAAGGCTAGTTAAAATGAAATATATTAGCTGTAGTTCAAAATAAAATGGTTGAATGCTCTTTTCTTACTATTTTATTGAACTGCAATATTATTTAAGCTAGCTCTCGGTAAACACAAAACTGCTTATCTCAGGTTGGGTTTAGAATTTCACTATATTTACAAATTAGTAGTTCATTTTAGGTTATTCGTCCTTGAGTAGCTCATATACGCGGTTCTGGTAGATAAAATTTACAATCTGTCAGATGACACAAAAACCTCGCCAGTGCAACAGCAATTACTTGAATGTTTTTAAAAAAATCGTGAAGTTAACAAAGAATCGTCAGGTAATTTGATTCAATTATCGCTTGGCAACAAAACCTCTACTTCATTGTTACAGGAATAACGTAGATAGGACGCCATCCATTCACTTGTTTCTGCTGCTTGGAAATCCGCCAATTTTTTACAAAATTTGATGACGCTATGCAATTTTTAGATTATTACGGCGTAGTTGGACCCTTAGATACGCGATAGGCCTCTTCAGGAAGGTTCAATCTGGTATTTTAATAACTTTCCCGTCTCTGACCTTCGATTTATAGCTAATTTCTACCTCGTAAAGATTTCCACACTTGGCACGAAGATGATCGGAGGGTGACGCCGTTGATTGTTCTCTGCTGAAAACGCTCCCCGTCTGCAACTCTCACTCAGGATGCTCCTGCAGATCCCGCTGATGTGATGCCGTGAAGACCTCTGGCGTCAGCTGCTTAATTGTTCCGGAATCGAAGTTCTCAAATTTCAGTTGTCGGCGGCCGATACACTGGGAGATGAGATTGGAAAAATTTATACTATTTCGGAAATTGCCACAAACACTTCCACAGCTGGGTAATGATGCGTATAATAAAATGCAACACTTTTAAAACTCGTAAAACATTAATTTTAAGGGAGTACAATTTCGCCCAAACTGTCTTAATTTATATTTTCAATTGTTCTTCCTTTACTTTTACAAAAACGTATGCGTTGTTATGTTACCCCGATAATTTTTGTTAATTAGAAATTAGTTTTGATAGCAAAATACACAAATGGAGTAAAGCTTGATTACATAAATCTTAAATTAACATTTTCTTAAATCTAAAAAAAAAATCCTTTGCTTATAACTTTCATTGTGCCTTTCGTTACGCACACAAATGTTTTAAAATTACTGCACTGCTTTTTCACTTTGTCTTAATAATGCACTGGAAACTAAGTTCAAATTTACACACGTTGCTCGCTTTCTTTCTTTTCCGTTGCCTAATTTCGTGATGGCTCTTTGCAATTTTCTATTATTTTTTATTCCGATATCATTTACCTTTCAGATTGCTTGCCATTCACTGACCTGTACTTTTATTAATAATTACGCTCATTTCGTCTGCATATAACAAACCTTTTGTGTCAATTAATTTTGTTTGGCCTGGCGTTAAATATGCACAAACTTATTTTATTTAATTATATTACTTTATTCCAACTCTCTGAAATGTTCTTTGCTTATGCGTGCCCCTATCCGTTTAATTACTACTTCTCGAATCTCATTACCAATGCATTTAATACTTTTATTATTGTTTTAATTGCAATTTCATACAATATCTTAACTGTGTGCTTTATTGACTTGGTTAAATATTTTGCACTGCAAATAGAGCCAAGTTGTAGGCTTAAAACCATCTCAATACTTATTATATTCATGTTATAGTTGCGTACTGATCCCGTGCTAAAGATTCAGTACATAATTACTACGTTTACATTAAGATCGTCTATTCTGTATCTCTTTCATACCCCGAACATTTACTTTAATCTAGACAGGTTGGATTTTTTAAGTACTTTCTGTTTTGTGTTACACAACTTTCATGAAACACTCTATTGTACAACTAACGCTTTACAAAGTGTCCTACAATATTAGTTTTGTAATGAGTACAATTATTAAGAAAAATGTTTACATCAGCCATCCTAACCTAAACCATATTGCAAATCAAATCTTAAATTTCTCTGGAGCTAAGTCTTTGAATACTGAAGTACTTTGCGGTAGTTATAGGTATTTCAGAAGAGTGATTTTGCATAAAAATTTTCTGGGCCATTTGCTTCTGTTGTAGAAGGTAAAGAACGAAAAATGCCCGCAGTAATCCATTAGTTCTCAAATAAACTGCCGGGAGTTTCAAAAATTCAAAGAGGCTTCCGCGTGAATGCGCCGCAATTAGGGTTAGTGAATATGCCTATTTTTGGGAAAGGAAAGTGGAGCAAATGAATTAACAAAGAGAAACCAGGCGAAATGATTAACCGCTGTACCCCCAACTTCATGGACCGAAAGTAGAAAAACATGCAGAATTAATGCAAGGAGCCCAAGAACGCAAAAAATAATGGCTTCGCAGCGATTTCAAAATTACTGTTGTTTAAATCAAGATTAGCTGCCCTGGACAAAGTGTCAACTTTGGTTTTACGATGCAGTCGAAGTTCACGAGCACATTTGAACAGTTTAAGATAGGTTTGGCAGTAAAATATTTTATTAACGCCCACGCATTTTTGCTGAGAAATGCCTTCGAAGGGATGGCTTTTGAAACTGTTGCCGGCGAAATAGTAATTCCGTGTGTATATTGAGCACTTTCGGCAAAATGAATACTTTTAAAGCTTCGTGCATGCCCGCTTTTCCTTTTTCAATAAGGGAGGTATTAGGAAGTAACTTAGGAAGATATTACAGCTTCGGGGTTGAATCACGACTCGTTATCAAACCTCGACCCGCTCAACCAAGTATTGATGCCTTTCGCCTTTCCCCGAAACCAACGTCCTTACGTAACCAGGGGGTAACTTCGTTAAAATGGAAGAATATAGAAGAAAGATACACTGGCAGAAAGTTTTCTGGGCCGGGATTACTTCAATTCATTCTAAACTTCGATAAAATCTGATTTAAAAGTTGGGGAAGTGCTGACGTCGCTCAAGTTCTATTTAGAATTGACACAATGCGACATTTTTCCATCATTCGCTTTCAGAAGTTCGCGCTTCTCCATTCTAGCGTTGTCGAAAATGCTGTTTTACTCCTGTCCAAGCCTGACTCACAAAGCATAGAATTACCGAACCAACGAAGTTCTCAGATTTTGGTGTTAAGTAATTAAAAGTTTCTAGTCGGCGCGGGCTAACGACGTAAATCCATTTGGAAGCTTTCGCGTAAAATTAAGAGTTTGCTTGTTTTCATTTTTTGTAGTGTTACCCGATTGTAATTTTAAGAGGATTAATTCGAACATAAATATTTGCGCCCTTTGAAAAATAGGGGTTGCAAGTTGTGTTTGCAGAGACAGTAAATCAACTCTCCCAGTTTTCCGCGAATTTATCGAATTAATAATTCAGGACCTCGCTGGAAGTAAAGTTTTCGCGGACGCATAAAACTATGCAAGATATTGCAAATCTCTTAAATTTCCGATTTTGTTGATACTAATTCTTTTCAGGGGTGGGATGGTGGCCTAGTTTAGCGCAGTTACTAGATATGCACTTAAGGGAAATCGGAATTGTCTCCAAGCACTTCTTCATGATTTCCGAGACCATGTCCAAGGACCAAATTGAAAATAAGTTGAGGATTTTGAAGAAAAATCATTGCAGAGGTTAGTATTAATTAACATAACGCAAAATATTAATGTTTTATTATGGAGGTGGAATTTGGCTTGGAAAATCAACGAATAAAATTCAAAAATCCTTTTATAAAGTTTGAACATTTTTTTGGACAAAATAATTTCTTTAATCGATTAAATATTGCTCTTGGATAAAATGTCAAACGTTGTAAAGTTTTGTTAGAAAATACCATATAGTCATCTTAGGATTATATGATACCATTACGATTTTGAGATAGCTGTAATGGGAAAATGACGAGTTAATAGCGTTGCACTTTTAAATAAAAGCAATGGCATAAAACTCCTTCACCCAGAAAAACAATATTTTTTGTTATAACATTTTTGCATGTAACTTTTAGCATGCAGCAGTTCTTTTTCTTCGTATATTCAGTCATAAGATTATCTCAATCCAATATTAGCATTGGTTACTGTACTTTCGACCCATCTCTTGGGTGGTCTGCTAGATAACCTTTCTGTTCTGTTTGTTATATAGGGGACACTGCTGCTGGGCATTTCGTAATGTACGAGTAGTTACTTCACTCTGTCTTATTTCTTCTTATTTATCTTATTATAGGATCTCTTCTGTTTCTTCAGGTTCCTTCTCCTATCGGAAGTTGGAAATCATGTCTGCAATTCTTATTTTATTGGCTGCTATTCGAAACCGTTCGTGGAACTTAAACCAAACCATTCCCTTACATTTCTAAGCCAAGATATTCTTCTTCTTCTAACACTTCTTCTGCCTCTTATTTTGCCCTCCATAATCAACCTCAACATTTCATAACGGGCTCCTCTCATAACGTGGCCGAGATATTGTAATTTACGTTTCTTGATCGTTCTCAATACTTCCTCCTCTTTGGCCATTCTCCGAAATACTTCCAAGTTGGTAACATGATCCACCCAAGATATTCTTAGCATTCTTCGATAACACCAACGTTCAAATGCTTCTAGTTTCTTTATTTCTGCCTGTTTCGGTGTGCATGCAAAGTTTTGAGTAATCCATGTGCCGAGATGTTTACATACTCTGTTACCTTCTCTATGCGTATGTTAGAAATGAAAAGATGTTCGTTGTGGTTTGGATTTTTCGTAACTACCATAAATGTGGTTCTCTTAAAGTTCATCTTAATACCATAATTGTTACATCTTTGGTTTAGACGTTCTAACAAATCCTGTAGAGCTTGTAAATTGTCCGCGAACATCACTGTATCGTATGCATATCTTATGTTATTGACGATCTCCCCATTTATTAAATGCGCTCTGTGCTTCTCTCCAGTGTTTTTTGGAAGATCTCTTCACTATATACCGGGTGACAATGAGACCAGGGCCGTGCTTATATCTTCTTTATTTATAAATTGAATTGGATAAAATTTTATATAAAGATACTAGACATAATTTCTGATTGACCGATAGATATAGTTGAAATGGCCGACTTTTGGTTTCATCGGAAATGACACCAACTTTGATTTTTTAAATGAACCACCCTGTATATTTGATTGTTTTTCGGAATCTGCAAGTCGAATTACATACAACACTCTTATCAAATTTTCATTATTCAAACAAAAACATATTTTTTTAAAAATTTTCTTTTTTAGTATAGAAGGTCGTGACTTCGGAAAATCTGTTCTAATGTATTCTAGCAACTCATAATAATAGCTATTTTATCAGTAAGGTCAATAATAATCCTTTAATAAAAGAATAAAATTTGCTAAACACGTTTTTCAAGAAAAAGTCACATTTTTAAATGGCACCTACTAAGGACCATCTTTCCATTAGATAGAAAATATAATTATCAATCTAACGATATGCATCATGCACTACTTTATTTTTATGTAAAATTGAAAAATAATTAAATTAATTCATTTTTTAAATATTTCTGTGTAATACCTATGCAAATCCAGCAACACTGTCGTCTGTAATTTGAGTCGTAGATTGCGTAAAACATAAAATATATAGGGTTATCTATTTAAAAAATTAAAGTTAGTGTTATTTCCGGTGAAATGGTGAGTCAGCCATTTTGATTATATTTATATGTCAATCCGAAATTATGTCTAGTATCCTTGTATCAAATTTCAACCAAATTCATTCATAAGTAACGGAGATCGAGGCATGGCCCTGATCTCATTGTCACCCGGTATATTGAAGAGTAGTGGGGATAATATGCTGCCCTGTCGAATGCCTCGCTGGATATTGATTTCTTCTGACATTTCACCTTCAACTCTGACTTTGGCTTTCTGATTCCAATAGAGATTTATTATAATTCTGATGTCGCGACTATCTATATTTTTTTATTCTAGAATTTTAACTAATTTATCATGTCTAACTGTATCGAATGCTTTCTAGAAGTCGATACAGCATGCATACATATTTTGATTCCAGGAATAATGAAGCCCAACTCTTCATCCATATCTTAGGTCGCTTTCCAGGTGATCTACCAGGCAAGAATTTTGTTCTGAATTTTTTGCTAGTCTTCATTCTTCTATCTTGTCTGCGTGGTTATATCCATTGCCGTTTTATTTCTTTATCGTATATTTGGAATATGTTTCGACTACTTACCTTGATTTGCTTATCATGTAATGTAATCCATAACATGGCAAGGAGTGTTTTAATTTCTGCCATTCTTATATTGTTTCATTTTTGTAGTTTTGGTACGTATCTCTACTGCATAAGTTGACACAGCTCGTAGTGGTATTTTCTAGATTTTTGTTTTGCCATACCTTTTCTCTCAGGCATTCGGATATTTTGAGAGATTTAATAGCCTGAGTTTGTGTACGCTCGATGATTTTGATTTTAACTTTCAATTCAAGTTTACATCTGGTAGGGTTTTAGAAGGTCACTCAAGTTTGTGTTTTTCAACAGATATTTCCATATTATATTTTTCGGCGGTTATATTGAATTTATATAGTATTCTTTGTAGATTGTTCTCGTCATCAGCTATTAGCGCAGCGGCAAATGCATAACATATGATATCCCTTCAATGGTATCGTTTCTTGTGTTATCTGGTCCATGCAAATTGAACACAAATGAGCTTAGTGAGCGAAATTTTGGTGTCGTTTCGCTTAGCTTCCAATCTTTAGGCATTTTTTCTTCTTCCATAATTTTTAGAAACAGTTTATGGTTTTCACTTTCATACTTTAATAGTTGATTATGTATTTCATTAAGACCACGAAACTTCCTACCTTTCAGTTTAGCAAGTGTGTCATTTATTATCTTTTTTGTTATGTTTGCGTATTCATTATTTGGGAGTGTGTTATTGTCATTGTACGTATATTCTTCTCACTGGGATATTTTTGCGCACATTTGTTTAAAGAGTGCCCTGTAAATATTAATTTATAACTTTCTACTGATTTTGTATTATCTTCCATATCTTCTTGTGAGTTCCGTATACATCCGACTCCATATTCTTAGTAAACTTTTCCCTTGTATTTTGGCGGATTCCATGTTTCTCACTTCTACATATTTTCTTCTTTCTTCCACCGGTGGATTGCTTCAATATTTTAGATAACTTACATAGATTTTATTTGCAAAGAATTTAATTGCTTGGTTTCCTTATTTGAACAGATATTGAGTTTATGTTTTTCTAATGTTTCGTATGCAGCACTTACTATACGTATTTATTTTTAGTTGCTTCCAACTTGTTTTTGTTATGTAGAAATGTTCGATGCTTTGCTCTTGCATATTTCTATTAAGTCACGTTTAGTTTAGAGTTTTTGTTTTATCTTCCATTATGCCGTATTATTTTGTCGGTTTTGATTCTGTCTTAGAGAGTATGTCAAATATATTTTTTAGCATTTGCAGTTCTGAAGTACGAAGGAATCTTTTTGTGAGCGTTGTGTCCCTCCTGTTGCTTTCTTTTACTTTCTCAATCACTATGTTCATCACTAGGTTGAAAAGTAATGGCTCAGAGAGCCTCCGTGTCTAAATCTTATGGGATATTTTGATCTTTTCTGTTGATTTATTATCGATTTTGATTTGAATTTCACTTTGGGCATTTGTTTCATAGTTTGTTTGACAGTTTGACGTCTATGTGATTTTCTGTCAAAGTCAAATACTTGGGTAAGATCGATAAAACACATGTATAACGACTTGTTACATTCAATAAACTTGTTCTACGACTGCTCTGAAAATTGCCAAAAAAGAAACACTCCTAACTCTGAATTCAATTCACACAACGTGCGACAACAATGCCGCACGTGTAAAAACAGTGTGCGACATTGATGTCGCATGCTGAAATTAACGCGTATATTTGAAATCTAGGCGGCAGCTTGCAATCGTAGAAAAAGTATAGTGTACAACACGTGTGAAAAGCACTTTTCATACTTGTGGGGCTTTATGGCACTCGCCTGCGGTTCGTGGTCACCAAACTCCCTTACTCATGTGGAAAGTGCTTTTTTCAACACTAGTGCAATATACTATTTCAGCTAATTGTCGTACCGTGAAAATTTATCTATTGTACGTCTGTTATTTCTGATAATCCCGTTGTTTTTCACTTAGTTCCATAATATTGTTGATTTAATTGTACTGTACAACTAAGCAGCAATTTCTCTACAGTTGCAAGTATCCTTTTTTTCGCCTTTCTTAAATGATTGCATCATTCTGCACGGTTTTGCAGTTATTTGGTGTTCTTTATTTAGAACTAGCTTGAAAAGCTTACTTCTTCGTGTAGTTTATTACAGCCATCTTTAAATTTATTAGGTATTTCGCCAGGTCCAGATTTTTTGTTTTTTAGTTTCTTTATTGATTCAGCTACTTCGTTAATTGTTAATATCCTATGCCTTGGCTAATGTTTCTTCATCTTCTGTGAATATATTTTCTTCTATATAAGCTTCTTAAAGAGTGTTCTGTCCACACATTTTTATCTATTCTTTGTATCTGAAAAATCTCGTTCATATCTTGTCATCGACGATTCAATATACCCCTATGTAGATCGTGTTCCAGTCTTTGTGTAAGCCTTGTGCAATAGTCTTATCTATCTGGCGTATTTGTGAGCTAGTTTGATTTAAACGTCTGCCATACGTTAATTTGTATTTTATTATTAATATATCTTAAATATACACCTTTTTCCTTTTGTGCCAATTTCTTTATCCTCTTTGTGTATCATGGTTTGCCTTTGCTAATAATATTTAAATTAATTTTCCTTTTTTCAAGGCTTTATTTAGTGTTTTAATGATGTTAGTCTAGATTTGCTTGTTTTGCCCTGCTGATTCGGTATGATTAGAATTTATTTTCTAGGTTAGACTGTTAGCACATACGAATTTATTGTTTCGCCAATCGTACTAGTAGATTTAATGCTTCATTTTTCTATATATTCTGGATGAAGTTTTTTGATTCCTTGTATATTTAGTCGGATCTTACGAAGAACCAGCGTACGGTTTATCCTCAAATTTGCAGATGTCCGTAGATCTAAGGACATAGAACTCTATTTTATAGTTTTGAAATAAGTGTTACTGTCTTTATTTTGTTGTAAGCACAGAATTCAATCACCTGGTTTTTCTCAAAGTGGTGTGTTACGTACTCTGGCGTTCTATCTCCCGTTACTAGAATTTTATTATCATTAGACATTGAGTTTACATTGATTTGGGGTTTTTTATGCACCGTTTCACCTTCGCATTTTAGTTTATTTAGATCAGGGGCATATACTCTTTCTTCTTCTATTTGTTTCTGCGAAAGTGCAGGTGTCTATATTTAGTTTTTCATTGCGTGTTCTTTTCCGTTCCACACACTCGTCAGTGCCCCCATTGAATTATCTATGTTTTTCCTTTATTTCAGCTTTTTTCTTCGTCTCGTTGTCCTTGGTTGCCCTCGATTGCTTTTGTGAGCGAATATATAGAATTATGGAAACTAGCCTGCTAATCTCTCTTGCAAATCCTCATCCTTTATTCAGACTTGGGACCGGCAACGGCACGGCACGGATTTGTTTGTTATAGACAAGGTCTAGGCATGCGGAGTGCCAGGGGTACTCTACTCTATCCACCAATCGAATGTCAGAGACGGAATCAATCCCGATTTATGTACTTAACTCAATCTCGATGTAAAATAAATGACACGTTTTAAAGTTTAAATACATACACGTTACTGCAAATAAACCTAAAGACGGAACCACCTCCTGCCTCTTTAAAATTTTCTGTATAACACTCTGCACTCCACTTGTTCGCTATATACGCACTATTCTTACTTCATGATATGCAGCTACCTTTCCACAAATAAATTTCAATGTTTTTCGGAGGGTTCATGAGTACTTGATCGAAAATGACAAAAAGAGCGTCGTGAGTGTTATAAACATCTCTTATTGCAGCTACTAACTACTTTTTCTTGCCTGCTTTTAGATCATCCCCTTTTTATCTTCTTCTTCTTCCTCCTCTTATTGTAGACCAGTGGCCTGTTATAACCACATAGTGGTTCTATGAGCCCTCTTTGCTCTTAGGCCGAGTAGATGGCTAGCCTTGCCCGTCGAAATTGAGAAAGAGTTCCTTTATTAGGGGTTAACGACTACCACAGATGTTAGTGTGGTAGCCGGGGAGCGTACGATTTTTAAAATCCTACTAGAGTTTACCGGGAATCGAACCCGGGCCGGCCGCCTGAGAGGCGAGTATTTGCTCGCGGGGCCATCCCCTCACCCCCTTTTATCTTGCCTCACAATCTTGTGTGGCATCCTTTCTTTTAAGTTTCTATGAGCAAGATTTATTTTTGGATGTGCTCTATACATTTCTAATTTTTGGTGTTCACCTCTATTGTTCTCAAAAATACCTATAATTTCCTTGCTTTTAATTCTGCGTTTGTTTTTTCTGCTGTTATTTACAATTGGCTTTTATATATGTACCAGATAACATTTACAAACCGCCATATCCTTGGGAAATTCAAAGTTAATTGAAAAATGGTGGTGACTATAACTAAAACTTTAGTGTACAGTAGATAATTGCACTCGTTCACTATGCTTCCGATGGTATTACTATTGAAACAGCAAAATTTTTGTAAACCTTTATTTTTATCTCTTTCGGAACCTATTTTTCGTTCAAAAGGGTTGTTCAGTTTTCCTTTACACCATATTCATCTTCATCATATACATTATCATCTTCACTTTTCCACACTGCCAAATAGTGGAACTGCACTTACTTCACCGCCCAGAGACGTGTACCATATTCTACCGCAGTTCCTGTTCTTATATGAGCCTCCTAATGTCGTTTTTTTTTTATCCCTGTTGATAGTACAATTGTCATTTCATCTGCATATATGAGTTCTAATATTTCTATGCATTACATTTTCCAAGCACCAATGGTAAAGGTTTCAGTCCTTTCTTTGATGACTTCCAAAACTTGTGCAAAAAGAAGAGGAACTTGATATTAAATTTGTATATTTAAAACTTGCTTTCATAAAAAGGCTGATTTCTGATCTTGGCAATAATAGGGTTTGCACGTTAAAGCATCTTTTTGCATTTGTGTTTTAATTTCTTCTATGAATATCCACACCTGCTTCAATCTTAAGAATTTATTTACTAACTTCAGTCTTTTTCTTTTATCAATCTTTAGCCTGTCTTTTACCATGTGAACCCTTTGTTCACCACTAATTACTACAAGGCAAAAACAAAGATGTGAATTAGATTTTCCTTGAAAAATTACATTTAAAAATTTTATTGAACAATTACCTTTAAGAACTTTCTTGAAAAATGTATTTAACAGATTTTACCATGAAAAATTACGTTTAAAAATCCCCTAAAAAGAAAATATATTTAATAAAGTTTCTTTAATGTAATATAATTGTACACTGTTACTTCCCTAAGAATTTAATTGCACATATTTAAATTAGACACATGAAGATTCATTGTTTTAAGTCGATTTATCTCTCCAGAAAATAAGTTGTCAGAACAATTTTGCGTCTGTACTGGTGTAACTACCACCAATACTACTTGATTAGTTATATCGGTCTGTGTATTAAAATGACAAATTTTTCAGTCTATCTTCTCTTATATAAACACATAAAGACCAAAAAGTGTTAGAGACAACATCCAGTATATCCATTGTATATGATGCTGCTGCTTTTTTTATTCGTTTTCATCTTCTTTCCTCTTTGTCAATTTTATTTTGCCTCATATGTTGTATCTTTGTTGGTTTGTAAAAAAATAAATTGCAATTTTGACAATACAGTTTACATTCATTGTATGTTTGCGGAACATTCGAAGAAGTAATATAATCAGCAATTAACTTTTAGATTGCTGAGTTCTGTGCCATCACGTAGTACGACTGTTATTTATTACAGCAAAAATGTTACAAAATTCTAGGTTGAATCACGACTGTATGTTCCATGACAGAGTGATCTTTCTTACTAATATTTCTCTTACTGAAGTAGAGCCATGTTCTAATTTAGCTAAAATGAAAGCAAGGTACATACAAATTATAATTTTTAATACAATAAAAAGGACGCATATCATTTTCTGATCCTTAGATGATGATGTTTTAAATCTCTTTTCTAAGGAAACGTTTTTACCTGCACCTTCCTTAATGGCCATCTGATTTTTAGCGAAGTTCCTGCCATCTAAGTACATCTTTTGTGTATCAACGTTTAGCATTTAATAAATCAGAGTTTTTCTGATCGCACCTGTCATTTTACCATACGCTAGACCAGAACTCACTTCCACCTCCATTGTGTTTATTTTCTAACTTCGAATATCTATTACGATTTGTACACTTGAATGCATTTTTTACAGCTGTGATTGTTTGTGCTTCTGTGACTGAAGTAGGGAAGGAAATTTTGGCAGCCATCGATCATCTGCACCTAGCACTAGACCACAATACGTTGACTATTTTTGTAGATGTATCGTCGCTTCCGTCGTGGCTGTCAAGCTTTAGTGATGACGCCGGAACGATATCCAATACTAGCACCCTAAACAATTCCCAAGCTTTGCTCGGGACATATAAAGGAACTAACGCAACAAACTCTTTAGATACAATTACTTTAGTTACCAAAAAATACGTGCTAGTGTTTAGTGAAAATGTTTTCGGCGATGTCAGTTCAAACTTTGGTTATAATTTCAGTGAGGAAAGTGTCGTGGCATTTAGAATAAAACGTGCTCTGTCGATTTTAAATGGTGAAAGAAACGACGACGCCAATTTTATATTTTTAGACATAAAAGGCGAAGGCCATTGGCGGCCACTTCTGAGTGTACGGCGCACGAATTACAGTGAATTTTTAGTGTCGAAAATTTTGGACAATTTGGAAGAGTGGACTCTTAAACATAAACATAACGACGAGTGTGAAGGCTGTGAAACCGAGCTTACGAAACTAATGAGTGTTTTAATAATTTTGGGGTGTTCCTTTCTCCTTGTGTCGCTGCTGCTGGGCTTAGCTGCCTTGGTAAGAAACCAGCTTGTAAAGAAGAAGCTTTCCAAGGGCCCCTACAAGGTTTTGCTGACGGCTACGGACTTCGTTTTTCCTCAACTGGCAGACAGTCGCAGGGTGAGTGATAATATTTACTTAGATTGGTTAGCTTTAAGGGATGAAACCGAATGCTGGTAAGTACCTTATGGCAGAAGTTGTACGCCATTCCCCTACAAACAACGTTAACAAGTTTAATTGAGTTCGCTAATTGCGTTGGAGCGACCTGGGACCGTGCATATTTGACAACGTAACTTTCAGAATCAATTCTTGCAGATAAATCTTATATCTGGGAAATACCTTCCCGTATTCGCCATATAATTACTCCGACCGCAAAGTTTCAACTCTTGATTTATTGCTTCGTAATTGATAGGAAATTTATACGAGGTTCAGCGCTAACTGGCTTCCTTATGCATTTGGGGTTGCTGGAACGTCTAATTTAGGGCATATACAGGGTGACGATAATTAACTTCCATACTATCCAGACTTTGATAATTATCAAAGTTCTAGAATTGGTTAGGTCTAATATTCTACAGATTTTTAAGATAAAAACATGTTAGGAATAAATTGTCAGTAGGAAAAACAATTCAGATTCAAAAAATTGTTAAAATTAAACTTGCGACTAAAACATATTTTTCTCACAAAATGTAATAGAAGATGTGGTATAGCATTCTATGAGTGCAGCTTTTTTTCTGTACCAGGTACCTTAGACACTAACTTCTATGGTCATATGGTCAAAGTTCAACCTAGAATTTTATCGCATTTCATATAGTAATGTACAAGATTTATACATGCAAAATAGCTTATACTAAATTTCAAATAAACATGCAGTACTTGGAACTAAGTACTCATCATAACTATGGCCGTGATTGGTCGAAACAAAGTCATTATTACAGCCATCTGAAAATCAAATATTTTTTCAAGATTTCCAATTTGACAAAACAGACCTACAATGTTTATTTAAATTATATAGAACAAAATTGTTATAAAAGACGAGCAGTCCAACAAACTTATATTTTCCTGATATAGAACTAACTTTGAGCTTAGAACGCCACCTACTGCATTCTTATTTGAAATTTAGTATAGTAATGTGGTACTTTACACCATAGCTACTACTGAAATGTATTGTTTCTAACACTGCAAGTCTATGTCAAATTCGAGGTTAGCAGATTAGGTTTTGCGTCAGTCTGTGTTAAAACTGACTCAAAGTCTAACCTGCTAACCTCGAATAAAAACGAGTTCTGCTCAACTTGGCTATATTTTGACATTTAACGTCACATTTATATAAACATCTAATATTCCAAAGTTCCAAAACATGTGGCCAGTTAAACTTACCTTTTTTAAATGGAATTCCGTATAGTTAACAAAAAATGCTGAATTTCGGACCGCTGCTGTAAGTAACGGAAAACAATCGAATGAAAGAAAACGTTACCAAAAAAATATTATATTTTTGAGAATCGTCTTTCGTATGTAAATTGATGGATATTAATGTTATAAAGGGGTGCTTAACTTTGGAAAATTTTATAATTTTCATTTTTTAATGGGACTTCCTGTATATTTTTATACTTTTGAAATCCCTCTTAATGAGTTTTCTTTTGATCCCTTACTTCACACCCCTAAATTCATACATGCAGGTTTGAAAATCAAAAACAATTTAAGGCCCTTGAGATGGTTTATTTTAAGGGATTACTAGCAAACGCCTTAAACGTTATAATTATACACTTGAGCTTTTCAAACGAACAGTAAACCAACTTAAGAAAATTGTTGGTAAGAGGAATAACAAACACACAAAAAACGAAAAATGCAGGAATAGATTAATTCCAGTATCAAATAAAATCATATAACAAGATCAGGAAAGGGCTTTTGAAAAATCAATGAAAACTTGTGGTAAGAATATCTTAACTTTCCTAATATTACTGAAACAATAAAAGCATTTGGAAGCATTTGAAGCACTTGGTAAGGCAAATTACATCAATTTTAAAATAAAAAACATAGCAGGCGATAGGACAACAAAGTTAACTAATATAAAGTTTTAAAAATTATACTAACATAGTTTTAAATATTTATTTATAAGTCCAGGCAGAACGTAGTAAGCCAGACCAATTGCTGCACATACTAGGTGTGCTTAATTTGCATTTGTGCTTGCGTTCTTGCGCGTAGGCCTCCTACCCCTTTTTTAGGAAATCCCCTAGTCATTAAACTGTTTACTAACATAAATAAAAATTTAAAATCAAGTGAAATAAATAAGTAAAGTTAATTTTTGTCTACAAAATTTTTATGTTAATGCCGATCTGGAAGCATTAGATAAAAAAAAAATTTATATTTTGAAACCAATTGTAAAATTTTATGTCACGAGATCGATCACGCTCACCAAGGAATTCAATCCCTAGAATTTTATTTTTAAATAATTGTAACAACATTAGCAACCCAAATATGGTTGACCAAAACGCATCATTGTTTCCCCCACATTTTAACGTAGCTTTACTAAATGAAATTCCCACATATGATGGTAATCAAGCCACTCTATCGGAATTTGTCAGATCCGCAGAAATCATTGCAACTAAATTTTGTACAGAAAATTTAAACGATTATATCAACCAAGTAATTTTAAATTCGATAAGGAATAAATTAAAAGGTCAAGCGTTAGAAGTAATCACAGGTTACGAGTATGATACTTGGAAAGACTTAAAAAATGTCTTAATTGAAAATTTTGGCGACCAAAGGTCAGAATTGAATCTTTTAATTGATTTAACCAAATTAAAACAGAATAAAGACTCTCCCATAGAATTTTTCAACAAAGTTAGAACTCATTTAGCTATTTATAATTCAAAAGTTTCTCTGAGTCAAGAATCAAAAGACATTATCACTTATAAATTAAAGGCTAACAAAGATTTAGCACTTCGCACTTTTACAAGTGGACTAAATGAAAATTTAGGAAGCTTCGTAAGAAGTAGAAACCCAACTTCACTAGAACAAGCCTTAAGCATAGTAAAAGAAGAAATTGATATCAGATATTCTCAAAATCAAAATAATTTTCAAAGTCAAAAATTAAACAAACCAAATTTAACTTCCAATATTCAAACACGAAATTTATATGAACCTAAATTTAATAACCCAAATTTTATGCAAAGACCATTCCAACAAAATCGAAGTAATTTTAACCAAAATCCTAGAAGTAATTTTAACCAAAATCCTAAAAGTAATTTTAATCAAAATCCCAACTATTTTAAAAGTCCAACGAATTTTAACAATCCTAATAATTCTAGAATAACTCAAAATTCAAGCTTTAATGCATTTGCACCTAAACCAAATTTTTCACCAACAAATAAACCAGAACCTATGGACTTTAGTACTATAAAAAGACCAGCTACTCAACAATCAAATTTCCCTAATAAATATCGAGCAAATTCTCAAAACGTTAATAGAAATTTTAATCATTTAAATTACCATCAAGAAAAACCTCCGGATGAATATGAAGACTTAAACGAAAATTTATTTGAAAATGGAGAATTTTCAACTCCAGAAAATTTTAACGAAAACCTTCAGGAATATTCTGACCCTGATAATCCACAAGACTTAGATCACACCCCAGATTATTTCGAATATCCAGATCCAAATGATACTGTAAATTTTCATTAAGAGCCTCGGAAAAGAATATTTTAACTTTTAATATAAATCCAAAATCAAACCTTCCTTACATTATAATTCCCGCCACCGGCGATAAACTTTTAATTGATACAGGTAGCTCACAAACAATAATTTCTCCAGAATTTGTACAACAACATTTTCGAAATTATATTTATGAAACAGAATTCGAGATAGTTACATCTCATGGAATTTCTCAACATAACTTAATTGCAGATTTACCCATTCCTAATCTTTTTTATAAAAACGGAACACATACGTGTTATTTATTCAATTTTCACCAAGACTATGTAGGACTTATTGGATCCGACTTATTTTCAAAATTATCCGCACGAGTAGATTATAAATGGATGCATATTCAGACAGAAAGAGCTACGATACCATTTTATTATAACCCGTAAAATTTATCAGCATAAAAAAAAATTAAACTAAAATAACTCCAAAATTAAAATTTAATGAAAAAGGCATGACTAAGCCTTCAGCAATTGAAATCATATAATAATCAATTTAAAACAAGCGTAATTAATACTTTAAATGAAATACAAGAAATTAATATTTATAATCCTTAATCTTATAAAAATAAAAATTATGAACTCAACAAAAATCAATGCACATATAATTTCAAAACTGACGAAAAGTCAACTCATAAGGTTTAGTAATTCAAACATAAATTTGTAAAATATTTAGATTATATAGCTCCTTCTAAAGTAGGAATAAAAACAGATTCATCTAAAAATTCAATAATCAAAATTTCCCAGCACTTAAAAATCTAAATAAAATAATTTTTAACCAAATAGTCTACTAAAGAACATTTATCAAAAATTTTGCCAAAATAACTAAATTTTTAACCGTGTGTTTAAAGAAAAAAATAAGATTGTTCACACCCTTGAATTTTTGAAAAACTTTAAGTATTACAAATAAATTCTAATAAATAAATCAGTAACTTCAAATATCAAAAGTATTTTAAAAAAATAACATCTTAAGAAAAAACTTAAGACTAAAATCATTTAAATCAGAAAAAACTCAAATAAAAATTATACTTAACAAACAAACAAGACCTAAGCTTGTATTAGTCTAGTATTTACAATTTTAATAATCACAATATTTCTCGCGTTAAAACTAAGATGTTCACAGCAACATACCTTTATAATTGATATTGCTAAAGGAAAACAAAGAAAAACCTTTACAACCATTTAAAATTAAATTCAAATTCAGAAAAGTCAAACATTTCAATTAAACGAAAAAGTATTTATTAAAACAAATCTCAGAAGTAAAGATTAAATTTAAAATTAAAACCCATTCAGAAAGATCAAACATTTCAATTAAACGAAGAAGTATTATTTAAAATAAATTTCAGAAGTAAAGATAAAATTTAAAATTAAAACCAATTCGGAAAAATCAAACATTCCAATTAAATGAAAAAATATTTGTTAGAACTAATTTCAGAAGTAAAATTGAAATTCAAAATTAAATCTAATTTTTTAAAAAATATGGAAATATAAAACACCCTGACTAAAAGGAACTATTGCTCTCTCTTTTTCAGGATTACTACACTCTTCATCGCCTGTACCCTGCTGACTCAATCACTAGTTATACAGAGCGATATTATTATTAAAAATTTAAAAGATAATCCTGGATTATATCCTCTAAACTTAGGAAACGTAGTGCTTAAACAAAGCGAATGGACGCTTATTAGAAATGTAGACTATACCCCTATATTTGTTAATTATGACACACTTAGAACTAATTTAATGAAAATAATACCGTTACTTGAAAATAAAAGTTACGTTATTGAATATACAAAATTTAAAAGGATTGATGATGTTATTATCAATCATGACAATTTACTCATAATATTAAAACAATATCTTGAAAAAACAGATAAACTCTTAAGTCAATTATTTCCTGATGTTAAACACAAAATTAATAAAAGAGGACTTTTCGATGGACTTGGATCCGCTTTCAAATTTTTAACTGGAAACCTCGACGCCAACGATGGAGTCAGATATGAATCTATGATTACTAAATTGCAAGAAAGCAATAAAATTCAAAATGACGTTATATTAGAACAAACTAAAATTTTAAATGATACCATCTCAGTAATCAATGATATAGCAAAGAGTCAAGAATTATTAGACAGAAATATAAATAAAATAATTTTACAAAATGAGGAATTAGGCAAAAATCTCGCTACATACTCCTTAAAAACAGTCTTGCCAGAAGCAATTCAATTTTTGCAACTACTTATTAACACTTGTTTGGAACTAGAAAATGCATTAACTTTTGCCCAAAATCAACAGATGCATATGTCATTAATTGATAATGACGATTTAATTGAAAATCTAAATGAAATTTCGACGTATCTCAATAGCATATCAGAAAAAGCTTTAACTATTCCATATCCTGCAGAGTTACAGTATTTACATTTATACGAGTCAATTATCATTACAAAAGTTTATCAAGTTAAAAACAGAATTACATTTATATTCGAAATACCTCTTACTTCCAAAACTAACGATTATCAAATGATTCAATTAATACCATTTCCGATTTTTATCCAAAATTATCAATTTCGTATGATTATACCTACTTATAGTACTTTATTATTTAACGTTAAAAACAGCATTCCCATTGAAATAAGTCATTGTAAACTTATAACTTTAGACACCTACTTTTGTAATCAAAATAACTACTTTGAAATCCCCAACGACAAATTGTGCGAAACACAACTTCTGTCATTTAATAAAAATAAAACATGTATCCCTTATTTATTCAATTTAACAGAAATCAAAATATCACAAATAAATCCTGCGACATGGTTAATATCTTCCCCATCTGAAGCAATATTGGACGTCAAATGTAAAAATCAGAATTTTAGAAAAGGAATATCTGGCACTAACCTCTTACACCTCAGTTCAGACTGTCTTGTTTCAATAAATCAAAAACACATGTTATTCACCGCAAAAAGAACCTCAAATGAAATTGTTAATTTAAAAATTTCAAACATTGACCGCTTAATAATTCCTGAATCAAACCACATAAATGTTTCAAAGATTGACTTGATACCTCTTGACACCCAGAAATTGGTTGAGGACCGAATTAAACTTAATAAATATGAAAATTTGTTAAAACCTGTTAATTATATTAAATCTGATAATTTAAGTGTGTCTGCAATTATATTTACTCTGTGTACTATTCTTATGTTAATAATTTTTATATTGTATTTGTATTATAATAGAAACACAATGAAGATTAAACTTATTAGATTTTTAAATAAAGATTTTGAACCGGTTAACGTAAATGCATAAGTTTAATTTTCTTTTCTCTTTGTAAGTTCAATGGAGGCATATTTGAATACCACCCATTGAACATTTTATCGGCGGACGTGTTATATTATGAATAGACAATGGTCTCCTGTGTAAAACTGCAAGCTTGCAACCTTGAACGATAAATAGCTTCTTTATATGAATTGCAAGTCTGCAACCTTGAACGCACGTGGCTTCCTGTCTCACGCTCCCTTTTAGAGATAACGCTTATCTTAGCTGATTAGGCATAGTATATATACTAGTAGCTTGCACTTCTAAGTTAAGCTCCAGTCAGTCGATAAGTTCCATTGTGTTCGTATCATAGCTAGATGTAAGAAATTGTCTGGCGGCTAGCTGTGTGCTTCCAATGTTATATTTCATTGTAAAATAAAAATAAACGTTTTTTAAAAAGTCGTTTCGGCGGCCTTTTAATAAAACTCCCGGGTATTATCCCATACGTGTACTTGTATTTCATTGGGTGTTGTAAATACGTGTTATTGAGTCGTAATTGATTATGTGAGCAGAATTCTATAAGTTCTATGTCAGGTTCATTCAGTACAGTTTTGTTGAAACGCTGTTTCACTACATCTATCACTTCATCTCATACGGCATTTGTGTCGCCTATTACAAATACTTTGTTTTTTCTACGTATCATGTCTATCTCCACCTGTAGTAAGTTATACAACTCTTGAGTTTCTGTTTTGGGTTTACTTGTATCCGATGAATACATGGACATCATATAGAGATGGTTTCGGAGGCTTTCACGGCCATTGACCTTAAGTAACAAACGACTTCCGGGATTGGACCGTGTCATTTTGAGGTCGAAAAACTCAAAGTTTCGCGCAATTTCGTAAGGGGCTTTATCAGGAGAAAAAAGAAAAGAGCACGGTAACTCAACGTTTAAACCATGCCAGAGGCGAAACTCAGAAGATAGAAAGAAATACAGAAGAGTTTCGCCTCTGGCGTGGTTTACACATTGAGTTACCATTCTCTTTTGCTTTGCTTCCTGATGAAGCCCATTACGAAAGTGGGCGAAACGTTGAGTTCTTCCACCTCAATAATGACACGGTCCAATAACGGAAATCATTTGTTACTTAATCATATAGAGATATTGGTCTTTACTTTAATGTAACTGTTAGTATCTCACTTTATCGATGTTACGCTCAAATTTTTCATGTATTAGTAATCCTACTCCTGAATGGGCTCTCCCATTATTCGTTTTTCCATTGTAGGTCATTGTTGTACTTTATTATCATTTGTCCTTTCTTATTGATCTCAGATAAGATGCAAATGTCTAATCTGTGTGTTGTACTCTCTATTAGAAATCCTGCTCCTTTCCGTTCGCTGTGTTGACATTCCAGCTGGTTATTCTGAAGATACTTTTCTTTTTTGAAGTCATTTTCTTAGTTCCTGGCGCCTAGTTCGTCGCCAAAGACTTCCTTCCGTTTTCCGAGGCTATGTTGCCATTTCTGTAAGCAAAATTCGTCGTCGTACATCCCCAGAGCGTTGTTAACCCGTTCTAGAGATAGATGTTTTTATCGACCTTTTCTGGTCTAGATCCGCCGTGTTTAGCGAGATATAGATAGGGGTACCTCGGGTAGGATGTGGCAGGGAGAAGCTACGGCCTTAAGGTATCTATAATATTACGCTGCACCTGTCTCTGGGTTATAACCCTCACCCCCTAACTATTGTTACCTTATATTTATTATTCCTTGGCAAACAATTAATTACTAATTTTATTGGCAGTCTTCTAATGGAAACACTGTATAGTAAATTTTTGAATAGTAATTTCCAGGAGACACTATTAAGCTTTTCCAATTTTCTCAGCCATTTAGGTGTTTTCCACTTGTTTGCTGTATTTTGTGCATTAAGTTTTGCCGAGCCAAGAAACTCGAGTTATTACGAGCGTCAGATGCAATTCCTTCCTCGGCAGTTTCGTATAATCAATGAGACACATCTGCTGCAAGAAATTGTGCAAAATGCATGCAAGCTAAGCTAAATGAATAATTTATTCCCATAACGGACGTATCACAAAAGTATTGCATAACAAGAAAATATCGTCGTCAACAGACTACACTTTCGACGTGTTTCGGATACAGCTTACAACACAAATAATATTTTTTACTCAAACTGAAATTTTTTATATCAGATTTATTATTTCGAAAGTAGTTATAGCTGAAAGTATAACGCGAAAATTGTAGTATATATTTACCAAAGCACACCCAAACCTCAAGATACCAACAATTAAATTGAAACCTTTGCAATGGCATTTCTATACGCATCAACCTCTTAATTAAGTAATAAATTTAGAGTAAGAACTAGAGCTAACGAACTTTATAGGAGTCAGAAAACTGTTGCTGAGTTACCAGGTCCAGCACAGGCAGTTATCAATTTCATTTTTACTATTTGGTCCAAGGCACTTTATCTAAGATCTGCTAATTGCTAACAAGTTGTGGAACCACGAGAGCTTTCGTCCTGAAAGGGACAGAATTTCATTTAGTTCCTGCTAAACACGTTTGTCACACAGAAGATGGCTTTTACTAAAAGTCTCTTTGAGGTAATTCTGGGTTTGCCATAATTTCTCTTTATTTTGTCGTTAACGGTTATGGGCAAGCTTGGTTGGAAACTAATTTAGTTTTGGAAATTAGTGAAAATTACATGATGCTCAGTCCAACAGTTGTGATTGAAGCGCATGCGACGAAAAAATGCTAAAAAACTGTATTATAATTTAATAAAGATGGAAAAGTAGATGGAGAGGGCCAGAAAAAAAGTTGATTACCTTCTACAGAAGTGCTAGGACTACAAATATTTCTTGACCTTTCAGCTTTAATTATCTGATGAGTAGGTGGGGCAACTTGATCGTTGAAAAGGCTTTCAACCCAACTAAAAAATTGCTTCTAGAAGATCGATGATCAGCAAAACTGAAAAAATTGTCTGTGGATAAACTCATAACCATAAAACGTGCCTCCCTTTCATAACCTCGTAAATGTAACATCCCCTAGTTGTTCCTTAATATTGATTAAATATGAAAGGACCGATATTGGATAAGACGAAGTCTATGGTCGTCTAATTTATAGAGCGCTTTAGATTTTATCCATTTAGGGGCAGAAGGAATGACGGTAATTATATTTGGAGTAATTGAATTTAAATTTGCCTATTCCAGTGGAATCAGCGCGAAAAATCTTACATCTGGGTTTTTGTGTAAAATCATCTCTAGACTTAATCAACGCAGGCGAATATTTGTTCCCGTGTTAACAAAAGGGGCTTTATTCCGGAACAACTGCGCTTGTATAATGGCACTTATTACATTTAGTAACCGAAAGACGCAAGCTGTTTCGCGAGAAACAATTTGAGATGTTGCAATTGGATATAACAGTATTGTTACGACCATTTTCATAGAGAGGTTAGCGAAAGCCTTCGAACATTTACAAGCTGTAACAAATATATGTAAAGCGGAATTCTTTTTGTATGTAAATTTAATATTCTTGCATTCGAAGCTAAGGTGCTTACATTTAACCACATTGCTACTAAATTCTTTCTACGTAACTCCACACCATATGAAACATATATATTCTATTTCAGGAGTACATTAAAAAAGTGACCGTTTAGAAACATGTAATTATTGTAAATGCTCGTCTGGATTACTCAGGAAATATAAATTTTTAATGTAGATTTGGCCAACATTGCTCTGTAACGTCGTTGTAGTTACTAGTAATTTCTGGAATAATAACGTACAAAGGGTAATCTGCATTATTTGATTAACATCTTCCAGGGCGTGGTTTGGTGTGTCACCCAGATCCTTACATAATTCAAGCAATATCTACGATGCATCGAGGTATTTTATGGTACATTAACGCTTCTATTTAGGATATCTTAGAAATCTGTGTCATAGACGTTTATTTTAGTAGATTCAAAAAGTATTTCGTAATGGTATTAGTGACAGGGAAGTATCTGACTTTATTAGTCTACAGGTATTGGCTGAAGCTTTACTCAATATTTTACGGAATCTGTAACTGAAAAAATAAGTAGGAAATTATTTAAAACAATATTGTTATACTGAATTCCAATATTATTATTTTCGAAAAAAAAATTGGGGACATATTTATAATCTTGAATCTCACACTGAATACTCAGTCTGTCTCACGGAATTTTAGGGGGGGGGGGGACAAAAATTGACAAAACAGAAAGCAAATCTTAAAAATTACCGAACATTTAAAGTTGCGACCTATAATGCGTGCACACTACTATCAGAAGAGAATATCACGGAGATAGAAACTAAACTGGAGAACATAAAATAGGATGAAATCTCATAGTATTAAAATCTTTTACACATGAGACGAAGAGGATAAATCTAAAGGAGGAATCGGTTTCTTACTCCACAAATCTATTAGCACGAATTAACAAAATTTCTACAAGAGTAGCATACTTAATCCTGGACTTGAATGCAAAGTATACTGTGAAGATCATACAGGTATTCGCGCCGACGACAACTCATTCAAATAAGGAAATATATCGATTCTATGACGATGTATCGTCAGCTCTCAGCGACATTAGAACAAATTTCACTATTCCGTCTAGAGATTTCAATGCCAAGATTGGTTTAAAATCAAATGAAACTGAGGTATCTCTAGGAAATGTTTGCATCCGAAGGCAGGAATGAACGAGGTGACACCTTGCTGGGCTTTCTCTTGCAAAATAATTTATATCAAATGAGTAGTGTCTTCTAGAAAACACACACACACACACACAACAGTTGGGCGTGGGAAAATCCAGATGGACAAACCCGAAATAAAATAGATTTTATAGACAAAAAACAAATAGCTAAGGATGTGACAGTACTAAATAAGTTCACGGCGAAAACCTACCAGAAAATGACCCCTGTGAAGTTAGCACCACAACTTCAAAAAATGTTAATTTTTTCAAGAGTTTCCGTTGCACCCCAAGGAGTTCTAGAGTTCCTTGCTATTTTTAAAAATAGTTCTATGTATTTAAGAGAAAAAAATGTAGATCGAAAATTTGGGGTGCTAACTTCACATTTTCTTCGGACAAATACCACTATAACACTTTTTAAGTCATACTTATTGAAAAAAAATATTAAACTTTTTGATAGAACTCGCCCGGGGTGCTACTAGAACTCTAACAAAAAAAAAAGATTTTCAAAAAAATTTTTTTATAAAACGGAAAAATATATCTTTTTAATTTTTTAAGTTCCGGTAGTTCTAACGGGAGTTCTAGTAGCACCCCCGGCGAGTTCTATCGATAACTCTAATAAAAAAAAATTATAAGACTCGAAGTAAAAAAGTTTATTTCTATGTTAGCACTTTTACAAAACGACGAAGACCTGGAAGTTTTTTTTACAGTTCCGGTAGTTCTAATAGGAGTTCTAGTAGCACCCTGGCGAGTTCTATCGATAACTTCAATAGAATTTTTTGATAAGACACGAAGTAAAAAAGTTACGCTTATTTCTATGTTAGCACTTTGACAAAACGACGCAGACGTGGAAGTAATTTTTTACAGTTCTGGTAGATCTAATAAGAGTTCTAGTAGCACCCCGGCGAGTTCTATCGATAACTCTAATAACATTTTTTTATAAGACTCAAAATAAAAAGTTACGCGTAATTTTTGTTAGCACTTTTACAAAACGACCAAGACCTGGAAGTAATTTTTTACAGTTCCGGTAGTTCTAATCGGAGTTCTAATAGCACCCGAACGATTTCTATCGATAACTCTAATAACATTTTTTGATAAGACTCGAAGTAAAAAAGTTACGCTTATTTCTATGTTAGCACTTTTACAAAACGACCAAGACCTGGAAGTAATTTTTTACAGTTCCGGTAGTTCTAATAGGAGTTCTAATAGCACCCGGACGAGTTCTATCAATAACTCTAATAGCATTTTTTGATAAGACTGGAAGTAAAAAGGTATCATATGTGTAAAATCAAATTTTGTAATTAAAATCGCAGATTTAATTAGGGCATCTAATTAGTGCATTTAATTCGCGGTTTAATTCTCGGTTTAATTGGAGCATTTAATTGTGTCAATTAAAATTTGATTGACAGCTAGGTCAATCAAGGTGTCGGAATACTACTCACGTGTATAATAAAAAAATGGGAGCAAACGAAAATGAAATCAAGCTTGGCTTTGAAATGTTTGTTTTATGAATATGTTTTTTGACACTGTAAGTCTATGTTAAATTCGAGGTTAGCAAGTTAGGTTTTGCGTCAGTTTTGACACAGACTGACGCAAAACCTAAGCTACTAAAGTCGAATTTGTCATAGACTTACAGTCGCACCAACATATTATTCATGAAACAAATATTTCAAAGCCAAGCTTGATTTCATTTTCGTTTACTCACATGTTACATTTAACAATTATGACGATCTACGAAAGAAATGTGTCACAACGGATACCAACGCTGTAGTTGTTCCACATGTCATTATATATATAGTAAAATAACGATATTTTGAGATTTTTATAGTTCAATATGTTCAAGATGTTTTGTTTTTCAATATTTGCAAATTAAAATTAAAAAAAGTGCAAAAAAATAAAAAAGTAAAAAAAACGCCACGATGTATTTCCACCTTGACGCGGTGGGGCGTTTCTTTGCATCAGCATTAAAGTAATAACAAGCAAATGTTCCATGTAAAACTAAGAGAGATACTAATTTTTTACTAAACCATCAAAACTTAAAGAAATTGTTTTAGCAATACAAAAAAAGCTCGTAACTTTTTTACTTCAAGTCTTAACAAAAAATGTTATTAGAGTTATCGATAGAACTCGTCCGGGTGCTGCTAGAACTCCTATTAGAACTACCGGAACTGTAAAAAATTACTTCCAGATTTTAGTCGTTTTGTAAAAGTGCTAACATAAAAATTAGCGTAACTTTTTTACTTCGAGTCTTATCAAAAATGTTTATTAGAGTTATCGATAGAACTCGCCGGGGTGCTACTAGGCATCCCATTAGAACTACCGGAACTTTTAAAAATTGCTTTCAGGACTTCGTCGTTTTCTAAAAAAACTCATAATACAAAAATGGGCGTAACTTCTTTACTTCGGGTCCTATCAAAAAATGTTATTATAGTTATCGATAGAACTCGCCGGGGTGCTATTATAACTCCCATTAGAACTACCGGAACCTAAAAAAATTCAAAAGATATTTTTTTCCGGTTTATAAAAAATTTTTTTTTTGAAAATCTTTTTTTTTTGTTAGAGTTCTAGTAGCACCCCGGCGAGTTCTATCGAAAAGCGTAATTACATTTTTCAATAAGTATGACTGAAAAAGAGTTATAGTGGTATTTGTTCGAAGAAAATGTGAAGTTAGCACCCCAAATTTTCGATCCACATTTTTTTCTCTTAAATACATAGAACTATTTTTAAAAATAGCAAGGAACTCTAGAACTCTTTGGGATGCAACGGGAACTCTTGAAAAAAATAACATTTTTTGAAGTTGTGGTGCTAACTTCACAGGGGTCAGAAAATGAATGCAAGTAAGAAGGGATTGAAAAACGAAGAGCTTGTTACTAAAGATGAATGAGGGAAATGAATAAGCAGGTCTATAAGGCTATAAGGCGAAACATTCGCAACTATCGCAGCCAACAAATTAGGAAAACTATTGATAAAAACAAGAACATGAAGGTACTGCTTCGAAAACTTGGAAGCGGGAAGAAAGTGATAGTTAAACTTCAAGACAAACAAGGGACGCCTCACATCCAAACGAGAAGAAATATTAAACATCGTCCAAGAGTTCTATTATGAATTGTACAGAAGTCGTCAACAATTCTATCACCATACTGCCTCATAAGAAAGAAGATAAGGCAGATTTGGAGAATTATAAACCCATACGCATTTTGAACCACCTTTATAAACTGTTCAGAAGAATAATAACTTCACGACTAGAGAACAAATTGGATTTAAGTCAGCCGAAGGCTTCCGCCCTGGCTTCGGAACGAATGATCATCTACAAAGCCTAAACATCCTGATTGAAAAATCTACCGAATACAACAGACCACCAGTTCTTGCATCTGTTGACTTCCATAAGGCTTTTGACACAGTCGAAATGTATGCTATTCTAGAGGCATTGAAAGAATATCGCCTAAAATATTCGTTACAGTCCTAGAGTACGTGTTTAAAAATTAATGCTGCAAGAATTACAGGTGGCATGTGCTATGGTCGGCCTGCAGATCATTTCCATCAAAACTAAATTTATAACAAATCTAGTACCTAGTGAACGTATTAATATTGAAGACACTGTCATACAACTAGTTGAGAAATATACGTATCTGGGCCATGAAGTTAGGATCTTAAAGGACAACCAGATGTGTGAGTTACGCTGAAGAATTAACCTAGCATGGGCAGCATACGGTAACCTCAGAAATATAATATGTAAGAGCGATCTTCCAGTGTGCATAAAGAGGAAGGTTTACAATCAGTGTCATCACCTATGGGGCGGAAACTTTATCCCCCAGAATCACATCGGGACGGCAACTAAAAATCACGCAAAGGAAGATGGAAAGATCAATGCCGAAAGTATCATTGCGGGGCCATATAAAAAATGAAGATTCACCTCGAAGAACAGGAGTGACAGATGCCATTGAACGAATAGCCACACTTAAGTGGAATCGGGCCGGCCATATAGCCCGAATGGGCATACAATATAGTGTCACTAGAATTTTCTATTCTCCTTAAATAAGTAGTTCCACCTCTGATAAATCCACTTTTCGTTTATTATTTTATTCAAACATTCTACTCCTACACACTAATATTCAGTGGTCGATCTGCTTACTCATGATTATTGGTGGAGTCTTTATATCGAGAGATCAAAAAAAAAAGCTGTTCCTCAGCAGGCTGTGGAATGAAAAGTCACGTCTTTACTTGTGTCAGCTGGAATCCACTACATAAAATCGTTGATCTCTTTGTATCTTGGTTCGCTAGCTCCTCCGACGATATTTGAACAGAATTGCCTGAGAGGTTGCTTCAGGATTCCGTTACTTTGCGCTGATTCTATCCGTCAAGCACGTAAACAAGACTGTTTTTACGTTTTAAACCAATGTAGTCAATGGTACTTGAACGGACGACAGTAAAAACCACCCTTGGAGCACAGCCTCATGCCCCATAAATATTATGGCTTAGAAAGGGTAGTGAATGAATCAAACATTAAATGCAGATTGCTTTTTATTATAAAAATAAACTAGTATTTATACAAAACTAAAATGCTTAACGCAGTAACAATATCAAAGTTCATATATACAGTTTACTAGGCAGAGTGTTTAAATTACAAAACAGCAGATAAGCAATTGTGCAGTTTTTATTTCCTGCTAGAGCGAAGGTCGCCCGTTGAACTTACTACTGTAGGTCGGTATTGTGCATGGAGTGCAGATTTGCATTTTTCCTGGTCTTTAACTCGTCTGATTGCGTAATAACACTGGCTTTTAAATTATGAATAATGTTTCGTAAATTTGGACTGAAATATATAGTTTTAATCTAATTTAAACATATTAAATTTAGTAATTATGAGGCAAAGCTGGTGATTGCAACATTAAATTTTTCTTGCTAATAAATGGGAATTGCATTTAAAAACGTGCAACTGGATTTCGTAAATTTTAGAAAATAAAATTTATGTGTGTTTAAATCAAGCATATTGCCAATTTTAGGCCGAAGAAAAGAAAAGGAAAACTATATTGTTTCTTCCACATTAAGGGTTTTTAGAGGATATTCTTCTACGGCTGACCAGCGTTGTTTGGATTGATGCTTCCTTCGGTTGATCCTTTTCCGAATGTAGTAGAAGGCTCCTATTAGAATAGCCCCTCCCAATAGGCTGCCTGTGATCCCGCTGGATAGATAGGAGTGGTGGCGGATGGTTTTCCAATGAACGTTCAAAATGTTTGTGTGGTAACTGCACAGTTCGCTAATAACATTTGTGGCAACTTGATAGACACTGATGATGTGGATATTTAATCGGTTGGAGTCGGTTGCCTTATACCACTTGTCCATGTTGTTGATCGCCCTGATTCCTTGGTTCAGCTTCTCTTGGAAATGTTCCAGTTTCTGATCGATTCGTTCTTCGGTCTCATTAAATCTTGAAAGTGCTGACAGCAAGAATTTGGATTGTTGACTGTCCATTTTTATTAATTCCTGTTGATTTTTGTCGAGTCTATCAATATCTTGATAGACTTCGTCATTTACTCCGAAAATTGACGTAAGTACAGTCCCAAGCACTCCTCGTTTCTCTCGTCTTGCTATGATATCTTCCATGCCAGTTTTAATCCATTCCATATGCCTTTTTTGTTCCAGAAGATGATGCACCAATGTCTTGCATAACGTGTCTTCGGACAGTTCTTTCGCAGAGTTGCAGAGGTCGTCGAATTTGTTCACCATGTCGGTAACTGTTTCGAAGTGTTCTTCGATCTTCCCTCTCTCGAACTGAATTTCGATCCTGAATGTTCCTCGTTCAATCTTCCCGTGTCCAATATGCTCTACATAGTACCCGCTGTCTGGTTTTTGTATGTTGAATTCTGCCTTACTCAATGTATTTGTGGTAAGGAGAGTAAATATGAGTAGAAGCATTTTCCATTTGGATCGGATAGTTTTCTTTGGTACTGGGAATGATTGTGTGTGGGTGCTGTTGGCCGAAATTTTCTCTTCAAGCTCTGGTTCCTGCGATTCTTCGTTAGTTGGTAATGGAATGATACTGCCTATGGAACGTTTTAATTGATGTCCTCCTGATTTCTGGATGGTTACTACTCGCACTGATCCATCGGTTGCAGGATGAATGTCGGTAACTCTCGCTAAGGGCCATTTACTAGGATTAATGTTTTCTTCTTTGATTAGCACTAGGTCACCAACTTTGATATTCTCCACCGGTTTCTTCCATTTGTTTCTTTGCTGTAATCCATGAAGGTAGTCTGAGCTCCATGATTTCCAAAAATCTTGCTTGATTTTTTGGATCAATCTCCAGCGATTTGACAAATTTGTTGATATTGGTGTGCTGATTGGGTCCGGTGGTGAGATTATCTCTCTTCCTATCAGGAAATGGCCTGGTGTCAATGCAGTGGTATCTTCAATATTGTTGCCTTGTGGGCACAGAGGACGTGAGTTTAAGCAGGCTTCTATTTGGCAAAGCAAAGTTGTTAATTCTTCAAATGTTAGAGTAGCGTTGCAATGGTTCTCTTCAGATGATGCTTTATTGACTTTACTCCTGCTTCCCATATTCCTCCGAAGTGTGGAGCTACTGGAGGGATACAGTGCCATTGGGTACCAATGGTGGATAAATTTTCTTGGATAACTGGGCCTTCCATTGCTTGACGGATTTCCTTGTCCAAGACCTTTCTTGCTCCAACGAAATTCGTTCCGTTGTCGCTATAAAGATGTGCACAGCGTCCTCTTCGGGCGATGAACCTCCTGAAGACTGCTAGGAAGCTGTTAGTTGTCATGTCGCTGACGGCTTCTAAGTGTATTGCTTTGGTTGACAGACAGACAAAAACAGCAATGTATCCCTTGGATGAAGAATGCCCTCTTCCTTTAGATGTTCGGATTTGTATTGGACCGGCATAGTTCACTCCGGAATGGAAGAATGGCGGGGTTGAATTGACTCTGGTTGGCGGAAGATTCCCCATTAATTACTGGGCTGCCTCTGCCTTGAATCGGATGCATCGAAAGCATTTCTTGATACTGGAACTGACGGCTTTCTTTGCGTTGATGATCCAATATTTTCTTCGGACATAGGACAGTGTGAGTTGAGTGCCACCGTGTAAGGTGCGTAAATGTGCCTCATGGATTATTAATTTGGAAACATGATTGGAATAAGGAAGGATAATTGGGTGTTTTTCGTGGTAGGATAAGTTGGAATTTTCTAGTCTTCCTCCAACACGTATGATTCCATGTTGATCGATGAATGGATTGAGATTTGCGAGTTTGTTGTTGGAGTCCACACATTTTCTCTTTTGGATTTGAGATCCTGTTGCCTTCAAAATAGGATCATTTCCTTGGACGACCTTGATGAGTGTGAGGATGGTGTCTTCCATTTCTTTAACTGATAGACATCCTGGTTGAATGGGAAGACGCCTACACTTGTTGATGAATCTTCGGCAGTAGGACACGACTCATACCATTCTTGTCAGAGACGAGAAGCGATGAATAATCTCGTTCTCGTCTTGATAAACTGTAGCTTGATGCACAGTGTAACTCTTGGCTTCTTCATTAGTTGTGGCGGTGTCTGGTTGACACGGCCAGAACTCTTTGTTAATTAACCAGCTTGGTCCATCCCACCATAGTGTATGTTCCTTTAATTTCCCTGGACTAGTACCTCTGGATATGACGTCTGCAGGATTTTCTTCTGACTTGACGTGGTTCCAATGTTGAGCCGGAATCAGGTGGTTGATTTCGGCTACGCGATTTGCGACGAATGTCTTCCATCTTACTGGATCTCCCTTTATCCATCCTAGTGTGACCATGGAATCGGTCCAGGCGAAGATAGATACCTTAGGAATGTCCAGTGCCGTGATTACCCGTTGTAATAGATTAGAAAGTAGTACTGCTGCGCAGAGTTCTAGTCTGGGTAGGGTTGCCTTTGCTCGAGCTGGTGCCACCTTGGATTTGGCTATTAATAATGATACCTTGGATTGGCCTGATAACGTGATGACTCTGGTGTAGACCACGGCTCCAATAGCTCTTTCGGAGGCGTCACAGAATCCATGCAGTTCCATTTGGGCTTCCTTTTTGGTAAAAAGCCACCTTGGTAAAGTAATTTCTTCTACTGAGTTGAGTTGAGATTTAAATGTTTCCCATTTGCCTTGGATACTTTCTGAGACTGGGTCGTCCCACTTGACATTTTCGAGCCATAGTTCTTGGATGAGCAGTTTAGCATGGATGATGATGGGTGCTAACCAACCCAAAGGGTCGAAAATTTTAGCGACTTCGGATAATATGCTGCGTTTTGTGGATCCCTTTTGCTTCACATCCACCTTGAAGCAAAACACGTCTTCATATGGAGACCAGTGAACGCCCAATGACTTCTTTACGCCGTCCTCACTTATTTCGAGGTAGGTTTGCTCCTTCAATTTTTCGGTAGTTCTTGTATGATGGCTAATTCATTACTGCACCATTTATGTAGGGTAAAACCTCCACGTTTTAATAAGGAAATTAACTGACCTTGCTGCTTGATTGCTTCTTCTAAAGTGTCGGCTCCGGAGAGTACATCGTCCACATAGAAATATCTCTTCACAACTTCCGCTGCTAATGGAAAGGAAGATTTTTCGTCCTCTGCTAATTGGTGCAAGGTTCGGATGGCCAGATAGGGAGCTGATGCGGTTCCATACGTGATGGTGCATAACCTGTATTCCCTGATTGGCTGTGATTGATCGAATCTCCATAAGATTCGTTGATACTCCTGGTCTTGGCTGTCCATCTTGATTTGTCGGTACATTTTCTCAATGTCCGCAGAGAAGACGACCTTGTGAGTTCTCCATCGGAGTAGAATGTCGACCAGCTCTTGCTGAAGTTTCGGTTCAGCATACATGACTTCGTTTAAGGATTTTCCATAAGATGCCTTGTTCGAAGCGTCGAAGACGACACGGAGCTTCGTTGATGAACTTGCTTCTCGAATTACGCCGTGGTGTGGGATATAATACTTGCCATTGTTTTCTTGTTTTTCTTCTACTCTTTCCATATGTCCTAGATCCAGATATTCTTGCATGAATTTCTTGTATTGGATTTCTAGATCTTGGTCTTGTCTCAGCTTCTTTTCCAGATGTAGTAATCTTGCCAATGCCGAGGGTTTGGATTTTCCCATGCTCACTGGAGTTTGCTTAAATGGAATTTTGACTATGTATCTTCCATCCTGGTCTCGCTGCACTGTGTCTGTGAATTTATTCTCACATACCTGGTCGTCTGGGGAAATTTTTCGTTGAGTGGGGACTTCTTCTATGTTCCAGAATTTTTGTAACTGCTCATCTTCTTCGATTTTGGCAACCATGGTGTTGACTTTAATGATTTCGTTATGTTGTCTTCCAATGGTTCCAGATAAGATCCAGCCCAGCTCGGTATTTTGTCCTAAGATGCCATCCTTTGTTTTAGTGATTCCTTCTAGAATTATTTTTGAATATTCTTCGGCTCCTAGAATTATGTCTATGGGGCCAGGTTGGTTGAAGGTTGGATCGGCGATGAAAATATTGCTCCAGGAATTGATATTTATGTTTGGGATAGGGGATGAAGGCATGGCTTTGGTAAGTTTGGGAAGTATTAGTAAATTGACAGGTAGGGAAAAGTTACTTGAAAATCTAGGTGTGATCAAACCTGGGATTTTCCATTTGGCAATTTTTGGCTCGCTGTTCCCAATTCCTGTGATTTCAGCTCGAACCTTGGTTCTGGGTAACCCCAATAATTCGGCTGATGCTTCCGTGATAAACGACCCCTGAGACCCGGGATCTATTAATACTCGTAGTAGATGAGTCATCCCGGATGCTGCCTTTACTTGAACCATTGCTGTGGCAAGTAGAACTTGGCTCTCCTGTGCGCCTAAATTGGCGGTGATGATGTCCGACTTCGGCTTCTTTTCTGGAGCGTTGGAAGTCTTCATAGCTGCTGCATGAGCTGACGTCCTCATCTTTTGGGCAGGGAGCGGCCTTGATGGTGGCTGCGCCTTATGAAGCAGTGTATGATGCGGGAAGCGACAGATCCTACAATTAAAATAGGCACGACATGGTATATTTGAATCGTGCCGCAAGCATCGATAGCACAATCGATTGGTTTTTACTGCTTCTAGGTTTTCATGGGTAGGTAGCCTCTGGAACTGGCTACAGTTGTCGATGTAATGATCTCCATGGCACAGCTTGCAATTTAGGGATACGGAAGCGTAATTCTTCTGTGGTCTTTCCTGCGTGGGCTTTCGAGCTCCATCTATGGATTCTAGGGATTGGAACCGAACTTGCAGGAAAGCCATTAAATTTTGGTGATCCTGGACTTCATTTGGACATTGAAGCGACTGTTCATATAATTTGTTGGTTTCAGGATCCCATTTTCTAGCGATAGCTCTGTTAATCCACGGACCCCAACTGTCCGTGGAGATGCCTAAATTTTTGATTGCCTCCACACATTCCTTGATGGAGTCGTGCAATCTTTTTAACCCTTGGGCTGACTCTTTGGAGAGGACCGGCAGATCGAGTATGGTATCTAGCAATTTAGTTAAAATAAGGCGATTATTTTGATACCTTTGTTGCAGCAGATTCCAGGCGTCCTTAAATATTGCATCTTGATGACATTGTCCATATTCTGGTTGTCATCTACTAATTTAGTGAACAGGTCCTTGAAAGTGGCCCATTCCTCATAATTTCCCTCGTATATGGGAATTTTGACTTGAGGAAGCGAGATGGCTGCTGCTTGCTCGTTCCTTGTCGGCGCTTGCAATAAAATAATTAAATTTCTATACCTGTCTTCCAACGTAGTATATTCAGGACTGAAGTGCATTTGTTCTGAAGCCATGTCGTTTGACATAACTTCTTCGTCCATCTCGCCACACGATCCCATTTTTCTCTTAATTCCCTTGTCGTGATGGTGGGCCTCCCTAATTCTTGTGTTAGTTCGGCGTCGTCCATCGCTTGCTTAAAATTCTGGATCCGAATCTGCAGTTTTCGGATACGAACCTTTTGCTCGGGGTTGGCCACCATTTCCTCTTGCGTTCTGCTTACGGAGGGGTTGGAAATTTCCGTTGATTTTGAACAGCTCTGCAAGTAACTTTTTGCTTCGCCGTATATGGCTTTAATTTGGTCGCAATACCCTGTTTTAAAATAATTATGAGTTGGAATACTTAGCTGCCCCATTTCTGCGTGATTTTTAGTTGCAGTGTTCCAAAGTTCGTCCAGCGTTTTGTTGCGACTGGCGATGTAGGCTTCATTTTTTCGGCTGGCAGGGTCCTTTTTGCTGTTGGAGAATATTTGCTTTATCTTCTGCGCGAGCTCTTCTTGGGCGATAGCTAAGTTGTTGAATTCCTCCATGTTGTTGGCCATTTTCTGGGAACTGGGTGGTTGGCAGATGTTGTCTTCTTCTCGGGATGTGTTTTTTCGTTAGTTGGAGACAAATCCGGCTCGAAGGACCATGAACAGAATTTCCTGAGCGGCTGCTTCAGGATTCCGTTACTTTGCGCTGATTCTATCCGTCAAGCACGTAAACAAGACTGTGTTTACGTTTTAAACCAATGTAGTCAATGGTACTTGAACGGACGACAGTAAAA
Organism: Agriotes lineatus; assembly: GCA_940337035.1. NCBI lineage: Eukaryota > Metazoa > Arthropoda > Insecta > Coleoptera > Elateridae > Agriotes > Agriotes lineatus. The sequence continues at coordinate 52,824 of CALNHX010003151.1, read as the reverse complement.
ACCACCCTTGGAGCACAGCCTCATGCCCCATAAATATTATGGCTTAGAAAGGGTAGTGAATGAATCACACATTAAATGCAGATTGCTTTTTATTATAAAAATAAACTAGTATTTATACAAAACTAAAATGCTTAACGCAGTAACAATATCAAAGTTCATATATACAGTTTACTAGGTCAGAGTGTTTAAATTACAAAACAGCAGATAAGCAATTGTGCAGTTTTTATTTCCTGCTAGAGCGAAGGTCGCCCGTTGAACTTACTACTGTAGGTCGGTATTGTGCATGGAGTGCAGATTTGCATTTTTCCTGGTCTTTAACTCGTCTGATTGCGTAATAACACTGGCTTTTAAATTATGAATAATGTTTCGTAAATTTGGACTGAAATATATAGTTTTAATCTAATTTAAACATATTAAATTTAGTAATTATGAGGCAAAGCTGGTGATTGCAACATTAAATTTTTCTTGCTAATAAATGGGAATTGCATTTAAAAACGTGCAACTGGATTTCGTAAATTTTAGAAAATAAAATGTATGTGTGTTTAAATCAAGTTTAAACAATATCGGACCGATTAAGTTGTATGATGGCTTAAAATGTTGCTAATTGTTAGACTTAGATCGTAGGCCGGTTTTTATTTTCAAAAAAGGTTTTAATTAAATTGGCAAATTAGCAAAACTTAGCGTAGCTAAGCTGATTCATTATATACCACTACAGCAGCGCGAAGTTCAACAAAGTTCCGTAGCTCAGTGGTAGAATGTTCGCCTGTCACGCGGCGGCCCGAGTTCGATTCCCGGCCGGTGCATCTTTTTTTTAAATTTATATTAATGAATCTCTTCTAAATTTGCGACCGAAGCTTAACTCGGGTGATTCACTAGTTAAATAAAAATGAAACGTCATTTTTAGGAGCAGAAATGTTTTAACAATCTTCCAGATTCGTAGAGAAATTGACAAATAATTATTATCCGACACAAGTAAAGACGTGACTTTTCATTCCACAGCCTGCTGAGGAACAGTTTTTTTGGATCTCTCGATATGAGATAGTTTATAATGCATTCTTCAATATGGTTGTAGTCATTTCTTATTTCTTCTTAGAACTATATTACTATTTTATCTTGTATTATTCGCCATTTATCTTCGCTAGTATAGCAGCCTCATCAGCCTAGTTCAACGTATTTTCATTATGTGTCACTACCTCTATATGATTCCATTCAAGACTTTGCAGCACGTATGTACTCTGTTCTTGTTATAAATAATTGGGAACTTATTGCATTCCCTTGTCTGACACCGCTCTAAATGGTATTGCTTCTGTATTTTAATGTAAATACCCAACCACTATGGCTGGTTTGTATATTGATCGCACCAACTGTTGTATATAACGACGGTCTTATGTATTTATATGTTGTGTAATTGACTTTCAGGGCCCTAAATTCTAACCTACAACACATGTTTTGCAATAAATAATATCTATAGATGCAGAAAAGTGGAATTCTATACGAGCCAGGTACTAAATTCAAATTATTCTTGTTTTTTAGATCATATGAAACAGTTTTAAAATGTGTTGATTGTAGCTGCATATAACCAGCTATTAATATTTTACTTTCCTGACGCTTTGGAAATTTTTATATTAAAAGTACTGACGCGTTGCGACAATCTTTTAGGGCTTCGCTAGTTATTTCGGAATACTTCAATATTTCAGCTGGTAGCATTCTCATTAGATCTAAAAAAACAATTGACTGGGTGTAGATGTATAACAGATTGTAAATATTCAATAGTAATATAACAAGGGCGAGACATACTTACTGATAATTTTCCACACGCCAAGGGTCGAGTGCTGGTTGCAATGAAAACTGCCCCGAGGGCTTGCCGAGGGCAGTTTTCTAAGGGCAACCAGCACGATGACTCTTGGCACGGGCAAAATTATATGTAAGTGTGTTGCCCGCGTTTATATTTTGAAGATTATTACACAAATCCCGCATACGAATTATGATTTAAAATTGATCTAATAATGCCAATAAACTCAAATTACTTGTTTCTTACATTTCTATTGCTGATTATGACACCATATCCACGGAGTCGATAATCATCCCTAGGGAGCTTACGCTTGGTAAGCAACCCACGGGCGCTTATCAGCTAATCAGTTCGGGATTGGTCGATTTTCAAAAAATGCATGGTTTTCAGTGGCTGATATCAGTCATGTGACAGTTGTGTGTAATAATCAGGGTAATGTAATAAGTAGTATGCATGATTGTTTGATCAATATTATGAGTTATAATCCCAAAGCTGAAAATATTTTCTTACAACGAGATTATAACGAAATGATGTTCTTAAAAATTATAGATTTAAGTAGGCGTACTACGAATTCGATTTAGGAAGAGAATATAATGATTTAAAATATACATATACTAGAGAGAGCGTAATACTATTTTATTATGTGAGTTTTAATGCTAATGATCAATGTTTGTCCCAAACACACTTTTTGTTGCTCTTTATGCTTAAAACGTCGTACCTAGAACCTAGAAAATCAACTGACATTTCTAAATTAGTTCATTTGACACGTGAAACAAAATGAAGTTAGCTCGTACTAAATCGAAAATCGCTAGTCGCTATATTGTTGGTATGGTAGAAAGTCTATTAGCCAATGACCTAAATTTAAGAGATGATGATTGGCTCAAAATTCGACGAATTATATTCTCATTGAAATATACATGTGAAAAACTGTTAAATATGAGAGCAAGTTTCAATTTGGAATTTATCAAAATTGTACGAGGAAGAATGCGATTTTAATGTAGGTATCTACTCATACCTATTTTCAGCATCATTATCTCTCAAGATTCTGGAGAAAAATTTCATTGCAGCTGTTAATGTGCATTTCAGGGCGAGAATAGTTTTTTAATATGGATTTTTGTTATTTTTATACCGATTTTTTCTTATAGGTGCCATGTTTAATTGTAGCATAATTGGAAGAACGTGCTTCTCAGGTTTAAGCCCGTAAATATAGTAAAGCTATTTTTAACGAATTATAAATTCACGACACATATGCAAAGAAATCAGCTGTCAATTATTTTCTAAACTGGTGATGGAAATAGAAAATAAATACATAATTTTTTTAGAACAATTAATTGCGTCGAACCAATATTTTTTAAACAAGGCCCAAATAGAGGAAAACAATCACCTAATAACCATCGAGTATTCAACTTTTGATTATGGTGTGTCTATTTATTACGCTATTTTAGAACAGCAGAAGGATGAAAACTCATTACACTTGTAATGGAAACAGGGGTGCGTTCTTAGTCTGTTTTAAAAATATTCTGTGAACCGACAACCAAGCGAAACTTATTTTACATCGCAATCTTCTAGAATCTGAATAGCAAGAGACGAAATGGGGAAATAACTAAATGCGACTATGATGTTTGAGTAAAGGTCACCTTATTATGGAACGAAATTATAGGATCATACATTCGTAAGGGAACAGCAAATAGCTATTTTGTACGTTTTAAGAGGACAATTACCAGACTATTTGTATAATATTCAGTTATATTAGTTGCAAGATATATGGTACCATTCCACAAGATTTAGCAAGTGTGAATTGTTTTGTATATAAATAGATGCACACCACTGAGTAAATAACTGGCCACTTGAGGCCGTGCCATTATTTTCTTTGAAGAATAAATTAGTAGTCCATACACTAAGTATCAATTTTAGAATATCGATAAGTATTGCAACAAAAAGTTGAACTAATTTCCTCCTTACAATAAATTTTATTGAATTGGAATAAACTTTATATTCATACTGTTTATACTGGGTATTCCGCCAGGTCAGAAAATTAAAATTATTATAAATCGAACACTTCGAGAAACAATCTGTCTGCGCTATCAATTAAGTATTAATTGAAATTAAAAATGAACAAAGCATACTTACTTTTCTGTGTTTTAGTTCACTTATGTTTAATTAACGTTAAACACGTTGAATTAATCAAACTCAGTCTAAAAAACATACACGCCACGACGCTTGAAATACAAGACCGCAAAGGAAAACTAGTACTTTCGGCGGTGGACTGCCCTCCAAGTGAAACTATTAGCAAAGAACAATATAAAGCATTCTTTACAACACTGGGCAATCGCTTCATCGCAGGTGGCGACTACAACTCGAAGCATACTTCCTGGAGTTCTAGGCTGATAACTCCAAGAGGAAGACAATTATTTCAAGCAGTTCAGGACAAAAAACTGAGGTACTTCTCAACGGGTAAACCGACGTATTGGCCCACCGATCGTAATAAGACCCTGACCTACTGGACTTTTATTTCACAAAACTATTTTGTCACTACGTCAAATCTTGATTTATTTTCTGACCATACCCCTATCTTGGTCAGCCTACACACCCAGGTTTGTCTCAGAACTAAACTATCCACATTAACAAACAGAAATACAAATTGGGATACCTTTAGAGTCAATATTACTGACTTTTTTGGATGTACCTTTAAATAAGGATGAGGATATTGAAGCGGCAACGGAACACTTCACAAAGGTAATTCAGAAAGCCGCGTGGAAAGCTAGTCCGGCCACTGACCTGATTACATCAAAGCAAAAATTTCAGAGAAAAGAAAACTAAGGAAACGTTGGCAAGTTACTAGGGCACCTGAAGACAAGAGAATTTTTAATAACGCAACCGGCCAAATAAAAGAACTTTTAAAATCAAACAAAAACCGCTGCACGAAAGAATTTCTTGAAAACTTATCCCCATCCAAAGCTACCGACTATTCGCTATTGAAGATCACTAAAAGAGTAAACAACGCCCAAAGTACCAGCCCACCTGTAAGGAAAAGTAATGGCGAATGGGCTAGAAACGACCACGAAAAAGTTAAAGTGTTCTCTGAGCACCTAAGCCAAGTTTTTAAACCTTTTCCGAGTGAATTAGCAAAGGAGGATAAAGAATCCATTCAACAAATTTTGGAAAGCCCTTATCAACTGGATATTTCAATTAAAAATTGAAAACGCGTGAGATTATCAAAAAAATTTCCAAACTAAAATCCAAGAAATCACCTGGTTTCGACCTAGTTACGAGCAGAATATTAAAGGAATTGCCGCCTATAGCTTGTAAAATGATTCAATACATCTTTAACGCTATACTAAGATCTGGATATTACCCAAACCAGTGGAAAGTAGCGACAGTTATACTAATCTCAAAGCCTGGAAAAGATCCCTCGATGCTGCCTCATACCGTCCAATTAGTCTTCTCCCTACACTATCAAAACTGTTCTAGAAGCTCTTTCTAGACCGTTTAACTAAAATTATTGAAAATATGAAGCTTATACCCAACTACCAATTTGGCTTTGCGCACCATCATGCTACCATAGAACAAACTCACCGTATAATCAGACTAATAAAAGACAATTTTGAAAACAAAAGATACTGCACAGCAGCCTTTATCGACATCACGCAGGCCTTCGATAAAGTCTGGCTTGATGGTCCGATTTACAAGATCAAATCAAATTGACCCCACCCATACTGTAAAGTGCTAATATTATACTTGAGGAACAGGAAATTTCTAGTGAAGCACAAAGAAGCCTACTCTTCTCTAGTAGACTTACAATCTGGCGTGCCGCAGGGCAGTGTCCTTGGGGCATTGCTGTATACTTTGTATACAGCTGACATGCCAACAACATCAGATACACAAACAGCTATTTTTGCAGATGACACTGCTATTATAGCGTCCCATTAAACCCCAACTCAGCTTCGAATTTCCACCTTAAAAAAATTTAAACTTGGCTCAAACGATGGCGCATTAAACCAAACACGTCTAAATCAGCACATGTCACGTTTACACTGCGAAAAGGGACATGCCAGCAGTGAAACTTTGCAATACTGAAATTCCTCAAAAAGACGAAATCAGATCCCTGGGATTCCATCTCATAAAAAACTAACGTGGACCAAACACATCTGGAGTAAAAGAATCCAGCTTGGACTACAGTATCGCAAAATGTTTTGGTTATTGAACCGAAATTCGTATCTATCTATGGAAAACAAGCTGTTACTTTACAAGATGATTTTAAAACCAATATGGTGCTATGGCATCCAACTACGGGAAACTGCAAGTACCAATATCCAAAAGTTGCAACGATTCCAATCCAAAATATTGAGAGCAATATGCAGAGCACCATGGTATATACCTAACCAAGTCCTCCATGAAGATTAGGAATTCCTTACGTGAAGGAAGAAGTAGCCTCACTCAGTGTAAAATACCACGACCGTCTGAAAATACTTCCTAACGCACTAGCTAGGAAACTCCTCATCGCTCCCAGAGTGAAAAGACTGAAACCACTTGATCCATTGACCTCCCTCGAAGAAAATGAACTTGTGTCTAATATTCTATTATGACTAATAGTAGCTAATCTTGAATAACTTGTTATTTGTTTATTTAAAGGGTTTGCCATTGGGCAAACTTCCACTATGTCATTTTCCATTACCATTGCCTATAATTCATTATATACAGTACTATTACTTATTGTCGTTAGACAGATTGTAATATTTCATGGGTGTAAATAAAAAAATAGTTTACTTATAAGTTTAGAAAATAATTGACAGTACTTGGTTTGTATTTCTATTCATTTTTGAATCTTATTGCTAGTGCTTCTATATTATGATTAAATAGGAGTAATTCCTTTATTATTAAAAACATGGTTTATGTTTCTGAAATAACAAAGCGGTCTTCTTAAATCAAAAAATAATCAAAATGTCAGCAATCAGTAGAAACAAATTTGATGCGAAACAAATCACTAATATATCCAAAAACAGATTTCATGTTGAAATAAGAAATATAATATATATGGCAATCGAATTTAAAAAGCGTGATAACAAATAAATAAAATAGCATTCTCAGTTTTTTTCAGAATTGCTAGAATACAGAGGTAGCTGAATTTCCATGGAAACTATTCTTCTCATTATAATAGTTTCAAATTGTCGTAAAGATTAAAATTATTCATATTCTATTTTTGTATCTTTTAGGGTTGGTTTTATGATTAATGGTTTTCATGATCAGTTTTGCTTCTATCTTTATTTGTTTAAATTTCCTGATACCCCCCTCTCTCCATTTTCTATTTGAATTGTTTATTTTTAAAATGTTTTTGTTTAGTTTTGTTTCCTCGGTTAGATTAAATTTATGTATTTCTAATCCTTTTTAAATAGATTCTCATTTGTTGCTACTTTTAAAGTCTACTTTCACTAAACTATGTTGCCTTGGGTCGCCTGCTACAGATGTTATCTTTCCGAAAATCTTTCTAGTGCTTTACTTTGTTATGAAGTTGAGACGTGGGCTTGAATAATCTTGATATTACACATTCGACATAGCTTGCAGTAATGTACTGAATCAATGTAAATATTGCGTATGATGTAGCATTGATTTCACTCATGTTGTACTATCTTCTTTCTTAACTTATCGCCAAAGTACCAAAACAACTGTTTCACTAAATTATGCAGATTAAGATTTGGCCACAATAAAACACTGATTAAAAGTAAGTTGTTCTATACTTGGCGCAGCGAACAAATAGAGTGGCTTATGCAACCCAAATAACATATTTCAAAGCTGACTGGATCAGTATTTGAATAATAATTACTAAAGAATCAGAGATGACGGTTCTCATAATTAGACTTCATTTCTTCTGACATTAAATAATTTTTTGAGGTTATGATACAAATAAATAGAAACTTAAACAGCATGACATTTGTGCACTTGTAATATGTAGACAATAATGAGATTTAACAAGCTCCAGACCACATACCTACATATTACACGTGCACAAATGTTATGCTTTTTAAATTGGTCGAAGTTTCTATTTGCATCATAACCTCAAACAATTATTTAATGTCAGATGTAATTAAGTCTAATTATGAGAACCGCCATCTCTGATTCTTTAGTAATTATTATTCAAATACTGATCCAGTCAGCTTTGAAATATGTTATTTGGGTTGCATAAGTCACTCTATTTGTTCGCTGCGCCAAGTATAGTATTAGAAGCAACTGCAGGCACCAACTATAGTAGGTCCTAAAAGAAAGCCTTACTTCTAATTGTACAACTAGTATAATTGCACCGGTTTCATTATCAAAAGAAGAATGAAAAGCGCTCTAATGGATTTTGTGGAGGCCATCTCTAAGAGAATTTGTAAGTTAAGGCTCAGAGGTAAGTTTAGAAAATTAAGCTTGTTAAATTTGCATGCTTCTTCAGAGGACAAAGACCAGAAAGTAAAACAGGAATTTTACGATAACATTGAACTGGTTTATAAGAACATCCCAAAGTATGATTTAAAGATGGTGTTAGGTGATTTAAAATGGGGAATGAAGAAATCTATATAAAAACTACAGGGGGTAAAAGTGAACATATCGAGAGTGATGAAAATGGATGGATGGTAATTGGTTTTGCAAAGAAAACGACATGCGAATTATGAGTACCTACTTTGATCACAAACATGGATAGCACCAGATGGCAAGACAAGAAATCAGATTGACCATATCCTAGAGGGGATGGGGCTGGGCTGCAGGCCACCAGCGGGGTCACAGGTGGCGGATATAGAAAGGCCTTTAGATATAAAGGTTAACTGTGAAATAAACCGAAATATCTGACGAATAAGCAGTCCCCGACCAAGCAGCACAACCGAGTAATCGCCGGTATAAGCGATCAACCTTGACCCCGCCAACGGCCTCTGCAAGAGGACGGATGAGCGGAGAGAGGCAGGGCACTCTTTTGTTCTTGGGGGGGAGAAATCGCCCCTAAAGGTGGACGAACTAAACATATCAACGGCATAAGAATACGGAAGGCAACGGGAAACCACCGTATTAAAGGTCAGGCGGACATCCCTAGTAAAATCATTATGGCAGAAAACTTAGAAGTAAAAGACGCTGCTGATCATGGAATTCGGAGTCCAAGATCCGGCAGGGGAAGACATTCACAAAAGATCGGCAGGGCTTTCCAGGTCGTAATGAAGCGAATTATTATGGTACAACTAAAATCACAGAAAGGCAAAATCAATATAATACAGATATACGCACCCACAACAGATAAGTCAGAAAATGAAATAGAAGAATTCTACGCCGAATTTGTCATTGTCCTCAAAATAACAAAGAAACAAGACATCACAATCATTCTAGGTGATTTCAACCCCAAACTTGGCGAAGGAAGAATAGGAAAACATGTGGGAGAATACGGATTGGGAATCAGGAACGAACGTGGAGACAAGCTCGTAGAGTTTTGTCAGCAAAATAACTTTATAGTGACAAACACATGGTTTAGGCTGCCGAAAAGAAGATTATATACGTGGACGTCTCCCAGACACACTGCGCACCATATCATGAGAAATCAAATTGATTATATTCTTATAAGTCAAAGATATAGAAACGCCATCTGCTAGAACGTACCCAGGTGCTGACGTAAAAACGGATCATAGTCTTCTTGTGGCAGCACTCAGAGTAAACTTAAAAAAAACTCAAAAAGAAGTTTTCATCACCTAGAATGAACAGAGAACTACTTAAAGACAGTGCTGTAGAAACCAAAGTGTAAGAAACCAAAAAGAAGAACTAGAAAAAGTAAAAAACACTGAAAACTGTACCAACGTCAACGAAGAGTGGAAAGCAATAAATAAAGCATTGCTAGAAGCCAGCCAAAGTAAACTAAAGGACTGTAAACGAACAAAAACAAAAACAAAATGGATGACAAATGACATTCTTGATAGAATGGAGGAGAGAAGAAAGTACAAAGGAATTGATAGGAAAAAGTATAGACAAATAGACCGCCAAATAAGACGATAATAGAAGCTAAGGAAAACTATATGAAGGATACGTGCCAAGAGATAAGAAGAACTAGAGAGGAAATATGATAGCTTTGAAATGTAAAAAAAGATTAAAGAAGTTACAGGAACAGGGAGGAAGAAAAACTATAGCCTAATAAAAGACAAAGGCGGAAATATTATCATGGACACTTCCCAGAAACTCAGAAGATGGGAAGAATATATCAAGGAACTTTTCGAAGATGAACGCGGAGAACCCGAAAAGGATGAAGTCACAAACGCCCTGCCAATTACAAAAAGCGAAGTAGAGCATGCCATCAAATCTGCAAAGTTAGGAAAGCTCCCGGTCCTGATGGAATCCTAGTTGAATTGCTAAAACTTGTAGAGCACAAACAGCTTAAAGTATTAGGATATTTGTTCAATACCATATATGAAACCGGCATCATACCAACGGAGTGGCTGAGATCAACATTTGTAATGCTTCTGAAGAAAGATAATGTGAAAGAATGCTCAGACCATCGATCAATAAGCTTGATGTCTCATACGTTAAAGGTCTTTCTCAAAATCATACATAATCGAATATACAAAAAATTAGAATCTGGCATGAGCGAAAATCAATTCGGATTCAGAAACGGAATGGGCACGAGAGAAGCTTTATTTTCAATAAATGTCTTAATTCAGAAGTGCTTGGACATGAATAAGGAGATATGTCTCGGATTTATCGATTATGAGAAGGCTTTTGACAAGTCTTCTAAAAACAAGTGAACTTGACAAACAAGATATCAGGATAATCCAAAATCTATATTGGCATCAAACCGCCATAATCCACTCTGACGGAGAAACATCGGAAGATATCCAAATAAAGCGAGGAGTAAGACAAGGTTATGTGCTGTCCCCACTTCTGTTTAATTACTATTCGGAGGCGATCTTTAAAGAAGCTCCTAATACGGGGGCATTAAAATGAATGGGAGAGTGGTCAACAACATAAGTTATGTTGACGACACACTTGTCTTCACCGACAATATAAACGATCTTCAGGCAACGTTAGAAGAAATTAATCGGGTCAGTAACGAATACGGTCTTAAAATGAACTTCAAAAAGACCAAGTATATGGTAATAACCAAAACACCCTTGAACTACCCAAACATCAATATAAATTCAACGCCGATAGAGAAGGTTTCCAAATACAAATATCTGGGAACATGGATTAACGACAAACACGATCAGACACAAGAAATCAATACCAGAATTGAAATGGCTAAGACCGCTTTCTTCAAAATGAGGCAACTGTACAGCAACCGTAACTTGAATCTACAACTCAGACTCCGACTGATCAAATGTTATGTAACTTTCATATTACTGTATGGGTTAGAAGCCTGGACTATCAGTAAGAACACTATGAACAAACTGGAATCCTTTGAAATGTGGATTTATCGACTGGTAATGGAGATACCCTGGACACAAAGGGTCACTAATGAAGAAGTTTTAAGACGGGTTAATAAAGGGAGGGAATTACTAACTACAATTAAAACCAGAAAACTAGAATATCTTGGCCATGTGATGCCATATATGTTGCAGCTGATAATGGAAAGAAAGATTGAAGAAAAACGACCACCAGGAAGAAGACGCACCTCCTGGCTAAGGAACTTAAGAGAGGGGTTTGGATGTACCTCTCTGGAACTATTCAGAGCTGCAGTGTCAAAAACTAGAATAGCCATAATGATAGCCAACCTCCGAAAGGAGACGGCACCTTAAGAAGAAAACATACCAGATCTATAAAAGATGTCAGAAGTTACAGTGGAACAGACGGAGACTCTGACCATATTTTAGTAATTACACAAGTGAAAGAAGAGATCCCTAAAAAAGTACGACAAACAGAAGTTCTTACAAACTATGACATCGGAAGGAGAATTTATTAGCAAAACAGTTTCAAGAAGAAATGACAAACAAACCTAAACCGGCAAAGGCACGACAATATTGCTAAGGAGTGGAGAGAAATGGAAGAGGAGATGATGGAGGTAAAAAAATATTCAGGGACCAGGTCAAAAGGTAAAAAGAAAGACTAATACGACTAAGAGTGTCGAAAAGCAACTGAAAAAAGAAATGTAGCAAGGCAAAAGATGCTGAATAACTCCAAGAAAGAGATAAACAATACGAAGCGGCAAGAAAAAAAGCTAAAAAGGCAAGCGGAAAAACACTAAAGCATAGCGATAAAGGATTGCAGAGAACTGAAACCACTACAAAGATATAAACATAAGACATTTTTACCAAGAAGCCAAAAGAAATAAAGAACCCTGTATAAGAGCACACACCGACAAATGAACAAATAAAAGAAATAGTAGATAGTTTGAAGAATAATAAAAGTGCAAGACGAAATGGCATACCTGCAGAGATCATCAAACAAGGAGGGGAGACCCCCTAATCTATGGGGGTATGCTGGCTTATACAAAAAATCACGGAGGAAGAGGAAAAGCCCGATAGATGAAAGGAGGCAGTCATCTGCCATATTTATAAAAAAGTAGACAATACATTGAGGTGATTTCGAAGGCTTTCACGGCCATTTTCAGTAGGTAACAACGACTCCCGGGATTGAACCGTGTCATTATTGAGGTCGAAGAAGTTCCGGAAGTCGTTTGTTACTTCATAGACACAATATTATGTGCAAATTATAGAGGCATAGCATTACTGGATTTAACTTACAAGGTCCTTGCCAAAACTATAAGAACAAAACTCGACAAATATGTAAACGAAGAGCTAGGAGAGTATTAAGGGGGTTTCAAGAAAGGCAGGTCTAAGAGTAATCAAATTTTTGTGTTAAAATGATACAAAATAATTCCAACGAACAACAACTTGATCTAAAAATGCTGTTTATTGATTTTAAACGGGCCTATGACGCGCTCATAAGAAGACGGTTATACCAGGCAATGAGAGATCTACAAATACAAAGGAAGATTATTAAATTGGTGGAAATTACGTTGTAGAAAACATAAAACAGGGTAGCGGTGGAAGGAAACCTTTCAGAAAAATTCTATTGATCCTATATTAATAGCACTTTTTAACCTACTCTTAGAACAAATACTCAGGGAGACAGGAATAAGAACGCAAGAGACAATTTATAACAGTAAAAACTAAGTTTTAGCCTATGCTGACGATATAGTGCTAATGTCCAGAACGAAGGCAGAGCTCACAAAAGCATTCAAACTGTTTGAAAAGAAAGCAAAAGAATACGGACTGGTGTTAAATGAAAAGAAATCAAAATACCTGGAGATGGAAGACAATTTAAATAATGAACAATCACAAATTTCAATAACAGAAAAAAGTAAAGTACAGGGTGACCCACGGGAGTATTGTCATTTTCGTTACGATGGTGCGCAGGAATGGGAGGTATCCGGAGAATGGGTGGGCGGTCATTACCCTCCCAAGGAGTTGCCATTTCACCTCTCCAGTCGCAATGCAGCGGTGGTGGGTTGAAGAAGAGATATTTATTTATGACCCGTACGTTAGAAATGGTGATTGGGTGATAGCAGCTCAACAAGCATTTCGTGGTCGTTCCAATGTTGACCAGCATGGAGCTGTCTCTAGTCGACCTACCATTGTTAAATGTGTTCAGCAATTACGAACAAACGGGGGATATAAAGAAAAACAAGTCACCAGCTCCTCCGCGAACGCTCGAACAGAGGAAAATGTTGAAAGGCATGATAGATTGGAAATTTGCATCAGAGAAGACGGGCGACACCTACCAGACATAATTTTTGCTACATAACATTAATGGCATATTCTCCTGAACTTGTACATTCCTTAAATAAAACTTTTTAGTGAAAATTGACTTTGTTATCCTATTTTTTAAATGGAAAGGTTCCCTTGGGTCACCCTGTATATCTACTGCTTCGAAAGAGTAAAAGAATTAGAATAGCTAGGGGTTAGGCTAACTTGTAAAAGTGAAGAAGTAAGGGAAATGGAGAAGAGAAGGGCAAAAAGGAGTAAAACTGTGGGGGCAATGCGTAACTTATTAAAATTTTTAAAAAATTCACGACAGGCAAAGTTAAAATTATACCGAACAGTAATCCAAGCCACGATGCTGTATGGGTGTGAAATTTGGGTGGTGAACAAAAAAGAGGAAGAAAAACTAAATATTTGGAACGCAAAGTACTGAGGAAAAATTTTGGAGGAGTCAAAGTGCAAGAAAATGAATGCAGGAGAAGAACAAACGCTGAAATTATGCAACTGTACAAAAACCGCTATAAGCTAGTCAGAATTACCAGGTTGAGATGGTTGGGACATATGACAAGGATGCCGATGAACAGGTGGGAGAAAACAATACTGGTGAGAGGTGGAGTTGGGAAAAGAAGAAGCCGCCCAACAAAGAAATGGCTGGAGGCGTGTGAGGAAGATCTACGAACTTTAGGAATCGAAAGATGGCGAGACCTAGCCATGAACAGAAAAGAATAGAACAAAATAATAGAGACGTTGTAAGCCATGGGTCTCTAAGGTCTGTTGAGCTGTCTATATAGTGTTACGTATAATTTTTCATTTAGGTATAATTAGATTACAAGTTCAGGAAATGTCTTGGGTGACCCGCAATTCCTGACTGTATATTTGGTTGCATACAGTATTTTTTTCATTTTTAGGGTATTTTGGAAATTCTACTCAAATTCCAAAATAGATTGCTAGTATGATTTCCGGGACCATTTTATGGAACTGATTTTGTGAGATTGTTCCTGGGTGCAGTGGCTGTGATTTTTTGGAGTTTTGCTTTATGCAGATTATAATTCCAGAATTGTGATGGAAATTGTCGCTTACCCTTAAGAATTCTGTGTGAGATTGCTAGAATAAATTTGGTTAAACAAGGATGAGAAATTATTTACAATTATATACAAAATCACCTACGTTTGGCCACCGACCAAATTTGGTACGTTTCCGTTTTGAACATCGATTTCGATATTGTGTTTACAGTCACACAAGTTCTCATAACTGAAAATTCCGATCCTTGTAGTTTATGTGATACTAGGGGCGTTTTTATTTATGGTTGCCTTGGCGAATTTCTAGCCGATGGTAGAAAAAATTAGGGAATCGGTAGCCACGATGTGTTCACTTCGAACGCTTGAGATTTTAGTCAATTAGTTTAGTTCTTTTTGTATATATTATACACTAGATTGGTTGCTCTGTTTACGCCTTTGGTCGCGTTCAACTCGGAAATTTGACCCGTTCCTCAACGTTTAAAATTAATACCTATGAGAGGGACTACTGGAGCTCAAACTAGAAAAGTACTTATTAACACTGAAACAGACCAATTTGAGTGTGCAAAAGACTTTGGGAAGTAAAAGTAATAAAAACACACAGTCTTCCTCATAAAATTGTAATAGTAAATTAGGTGGTACAAGTGGTGTGGCTACATGTTTCGGTTTAACAATTTTTAAACCATCTTCAGGCTAAAAACCAACAAACTTAAAATATAAAGAAGCCAATACAATCAAAAACCTTACCTAAGGACAGGAAGCAGTAAAAGTTACGCCATAGATGAATAAACAATTAAAATTAGTTAAAATCGACAGGACAAGACAACGCACGAGGCGACAGACACGTTAAAATGAATTGAATTATTTATTAATCTACAGCGTCCAGTCAAGGTGAAGTAATGCAAATACGTATCGTGGCCAACAAATTGCCAAAAATTGATAAAAAGATGAATATGAAAATTAATCGAGTTTTAAATTCAGGAAAATGTAATTGCTACTGTTGGCGAAGTCTGTGACCTCATTGAGGCAATTATCGTTTAAGCGGGAACTAATCTCCAAGATCTCGTAAAAGTTTAAAATATTGCCCTTAGGACAGATATGTAAAATTTCTAAATCGGAGTCGCGATCAAATTTATGGTTTTTTTCCATTATATGTGAGGAAAATGCTGATTTTTTATGATCAAGTTGATGTATGTAATTCGGTTTTAATAAGGACATGTGTTCAGACACGCGTTTACTGAAGGACCTCCCCGTCTGACCCACATAAAAAGAGTCACAAGAGCCACAGTTTAAAAGATATATGCCTGATCTGTCTAGTAAAGGGATGGGGTCTTTATTATGTACTAGGATGTTGTTGAGAGAAAAGGGGGTGGAAAAGGAAATGGTAATATTAAAGCGTTTAAATATGTTTTTTAAGGAGTTGACAAAGGGTGCGGTGTAGGGAAGCGAACGAAACGAGTTGAGTTCATTACTTGTATCAGAAGATCTAAGGGCTGACAATTTGGTGTGAGATAGCGTATATTGTAAACGATAGAAAATAGGCATAATAATATGAAGGGGGTAGCCGTTATTGGAAGCTATCTGTTTTATGATGTTGAGTTCGCTGGTGAAATTACTAGGGTTTAAGGGGGTCGAAAGTAAACGTCTAAAAAGAAATCTGAAGGCGCTCAGTTTTTGCGACAAGGGGTGGTGAGAGGAGAAGGGGATGACAGAATCAGTACATGTGGGTTTCCGATAAATGTTAAACTCAAGTGAATGTGATGTTGTGTTGCGGGAGATCTCCAAATCTAGAAAAGGAATGGATAAGTTGTTTTCAAGTTCGCATGTGAATTTGATGTTCTGGTGAAGCGTGTTAAGCCAGTTTAGGTGGGCCAGGGCTAACTCAGGTGTTCCCTCAAAAAGGACTAGGATATCATCAACATATCTGCCCCAAAAGACAACATGTTTTTTAAATAAATTGTTTTTGAAAATGACGGATTCAAGGTTGTCCATAAATATTTCGGCCAGTAGGGGGGAGAGGTTAGACCCCATGGCTAGACCCGACTCCTGTGAGAGGAAGGATTTGTCAAAAAGAAAGAAATTTTGTTTTAAACATAGTTTGATTAAAGTTAAAAGACACAAAGTTTGATCGTTAGATAAGTCACTATTGACTAGACGTTCGTGAATGAGGGTGAAACATTCGTCGGGAGGGATGCTAGGATAAAGGTTAACTACGTCAAAGGAGAGGAGGATAGTGTTGTCAGATATCTGAAGGGGTGAAATTTTAGAAATGAGGTCTAAAGAATTTTTGACAGAATATTGAGCTTTAAAATTTAAAATGGTGCGAAGAAAATGGCTTAACCATGAGGTGATTCGGGATACGGGAGTGTTTGTGAAAGAAACAACAGGACGAATGGGGATGTTTAATTTATGAATTTTCGGTAAGCCGTAGAGGCGTGGTGGATTGGGGTTCATACTGAGCAGTTCTTTGTAATGTTTCCCGAAACAGTTGGAAAGAATATGACGTTGGGTGTAAACTGTATTTCTAACTTCCGAAGTAAATTTAGGCATGGGGTTTTTATTAAGAATGACGAAATCCGGTGAGTCAAGGAAGGCGCAGACCTTGTCAACGTAGTCTTTATGATCTAAAACGACTAAGCAGTTACCTTTGTCGGCTTTAGTACAAATTAAGTGTGATTGTTTAATCTTTTTGGCTAAATTAGTAACATTCTTGTCAAAAGTGTGACTATTTATACATTGTTTGTTAAAACTAGAAAATTTATTATTCAGTAGGGCTCTAAGGGTTTCAGGGTTCTCAACTTTGCAGGATGCAATGACAGATTCTGTTTTAATAGCTAACTCTGTAATGGATTTTTTTGTGACATTTGTTCTGGGTGAAAATTTGAGTCCTTGGTTAAGGAGTTGCATTTCTGAGTTGTTGAAGTTGCATTTGCTTAGATTGAGAACCCTGGGGTGGAAAATGAAATTGGAAAATTTATCCGGTTGTTTGGAGTTAAAATTACGTTGACGTTGACTATTTTTTAAATTAATCACCTTATTGAGTAACTTATTAAATAAAGACCTACCAAAAACTGTTAATTTGTTTTTTGTGTAAAAAAGGATATCAGACCATATTAAAAAATGGATTTCATGGGCCAGTTGGATATGTAGTCTGTACAGTTCAAAGTTGATTACGTCTTTGGATTTATACCAGTGGCGGATTTCTTCTTTCAACCAACTTCTTTGTCCAACTAATAAGGCTTTTTGTGAACGTGGATTGACAGTGCTGCTTCTCATCTTGATGTAATTAGGGATGAGCTCTTCCTTGTAGCATTTAGAATTAAACCAGATGTTTAGTTGTATTCTTTTAAGTTTGAAAGATAACGAAATAAATCGTTGGACCTTCGGTGCACGACGGGCTTCATAGAAATTTCGGATTTGGTCCATACTCACAATGAGGTTAAATGGTAAGTAAAAGTAATAAAAACACACAGTCTTCCTCATAAAATTGTAATAGTAAATTAGGTGGTACAAGTGGTGTACTCGATTAATTTTCATATTCATCTTTTTATCAATTTTTTGGCAATTTGTTGGCCACGATACGTATTTGCATTACTTCACCTTGACTGGACGCTGTAGATTAATAAATAATTCAATTCATTTTAACGTGTCTGTCGCCTCGTGCGTTGTCTTGTCCTGTCGATTTTAACTAATTTTAATTGTTTATTCATCTATGGCGTAACTTTTACTGCTTCCTGTCCTTAGGTAAGGTTTTTGATTGTATTGGCTTCTTTATATTTTAAGTTTGTTGGTTTTTAGCCTGAAGATGGTTTAAAAATTGTTAAACCGAAACATGTAGCCACACCACTTGTACCACCTAATTTACTATTACAATTTTATGAGGAAGACTGTGTGTTTTTATTACTTTTACTTAGTTATAGGCTTAAAAGCACCGTTATCAAAATTTCTGGCACTGCCGTCCTTGGGGGTTGAAACCCACCCCCAAAAATAAAAAATTGGTTTCTAACGAAAACGGAACTTTGTGCCAGGATGTAATTAGCGCTAAAAGTTATACTTAGTTATAAGCTTCAAAGCACCGTTATCAAAATTTCTGGCACTGCCGCCCTTGGGGGTTTAAACCCACCCCCAAAAATAAAAAATTGGTTTCTAACGAAAACGAAACTTTGTGCCAGAATGTAATTAGCGGTAAAAGTTATACTTAGTTATAGGCTTCAAAGCACCGTTATCAAAATTTCTGGCACTGCCGTCCTTGGGGGTTCAAACTCACCCCCAAAAATAAAAAATTGGTTTCTAACGAAAACGGAACTTTGTGCCAGGATGTAATTAGCGCTAAAAGTTATACTTAGTTATAGGCTTCAAAGCACCGTTATCAAAATTTTTGGCACTGCCGTCCTTGGGGGTTTAAACCCACCCCCAAAAATAAAAAATTGGTTTCTAACGAAAACGGAACTTTGTGCCAGGATGTAATTAGCGCTAAAAGTTATACTTAGTTGTAGGCTTAAAATCACCGTTATCAAAATTTCTGGCACTGCCGTCCTTGGGGGTTCAAACCCACCCCCAAAAATAAAAAATTGGTTTCTAACGAAAACGGAACTTTGTGCCAGGATGTAATTAGCGCTAAAAGTTATACTTAGTTATAGGCTTCACAGCACCGTTATTAAAATTTCTGGCACTGCCGTCCTAGCGGGTTTAAACCCACCCCCAAAAATAAAAAGTTGGTTTCTAACGAAAACGGAACTTTGTGCCATGATGTAATTAGCGGTAAAAGTTATACTTAGTTATAAGCTTCAAAGCACCGTTATCAAAATTTCTGGCACTGCCGTCCTTGGGGTTTCAAACCCACCCCCAAAAATAAAAAATTGGTTTCTAACGAAAACGTAACTTTGTGCCAGGATGTAATTAGCGCTAAAAGTTATACTTAGTTATAGGCTTCAAAGCACCGTTATCAAAATTTCTGGCACTGCCGTCCTTGGGAGTTCAAACTCACCCCCAAAAATAAAAAATTGGTTTCTAACGAAAACGGAACTTTGTGCCAGGATGTAATTAGCGCTAAAAGTTATACTTAATTATAGGCTTCAAAGCACCGTTATCAAAATGTTTGGCACTGCCGTCCTTGGGGGTTCAAACCCACCCCCAAAAATAGAAAATTGGTTTCTAACGAAAACGGAACTTTGTGACAGGATGTAATTAGCGCTAAAAGTTATACTTAGTTATAAGCTTCAAAGCACCGTTATCAAAATTTCTGGCACTGCCGCCCTTGGGGGTTTAAACCCACCCCCAAAAATAAAAAATTGGTTTCTAACGAAAACGAAACTTTGTGCCAGGATGTAATTAGCGCTAAAAGTTATACTTAGTTATAGGCTTCAAAGCACCGTTATCAAAATTTCTGGCACTGCCGTCCTTGGGGGTTTAAACCCACCCCCAAAAACAAAAAATTGGTTTCTAACGAAAACGGAACTTTGTGCCAGGATGTAATTAGCGGTAAAAGTTATACTTAGTTATAGGCTTCAAAGCACCGTTATCAAAATTTCTGGCACTGCCGTCCTTGGGGTTTCAAACCCACCCCCAAAAATAAAAAGTTGGTTTCTAACGAAAACGGAACTTTGTGCCAGGATGTAATTAGCGCTAAAAGTTATACTTAGTTATAGGCTTCACAGCACCGTTATTAAAATTTCTGGCACTGCCGTCCTAGCGGGTTTAAACCCACCCCCAAAAATAAAAAGTTGGTTTCTAACGAAAACGGAACTTTGTGCCAGGATGTAATTAGCGGTAAAAGTTATACTTAGTTATAGGCTTCAAAGCACCGTTATCAAAATTTCTGGCACTGCCGTCCTTGGGGTTTCAAACCCACCCCCAAAAATAAAAAATTGGTTTCTAACGAAAACGGAACTTTGTGCCAGGGTGTAATTAGCGCTAAAAGTTATACTTAGTTATAGGCTTCAAAGTACCGTTATCAAAATTTCTGGCACTGCCGTCCTTGGGAGTTCAAACTCACCCCCAAAAATAAGAAATTGGTTTCTAACGAAAACGGAACTTTGTGCCAGGATGTAAATAGCGCTAAAAGTTATACTTAGTTATAGGCTTCAAAGCACCGTTATCAAAATGTTTGGCACTGCCGTCCTTGGGGGTTTAAATCCACCCCCAAAAATAAAAATTGGTTTCTAACGAAAACGGAACTTTGTGCCAGGATGTAATTAGCGCTAAAAGTTATACTTAGTTATAGGCTTCAAAGCACCGTTATCAAAATTTCTGGCACTGCCGCCCTTGGGGGTGTAAACCCACCCCCAAAAATAAAAAATTGGTTTCTAACGAAAACGGAACTTTGTGCCAGGATGTAATTAGCGCTAAAAGTTATACTAAGTTATAGGCTTCAAAGCACCGTTATCAAAATTTCTGGCACTGCCGTCCTTGGGGGTTTAAACCCACCCCCAAAAACAAAAAATTGGTTTCTAACGAAAACGGAACTTTGTGCCAGGGTGTAATTAGCGCTAAAAGTTATAATTAGTTATAAGCTTCAAAGCACCGTTATCAAAATTTCTGGCACTGCCACCCTTGGGGGTTTAAACCCACCCCCAAAAATAAAAAATTGGTTTCTAACGAAAACGGAACTTTGTGCCAGGATGTAATTAGCGCTAAAAGTTATACTTAGTTATAGGCTTCAAAGCACCGTTATCAAAATTTCTGACACTGCCGTCCTTGGGGGTTTAAACCCACCCCCAAAAACAAAAAATTGGTTTCTAACGAAAACGGAACTTTGTGCCAGGATGTAATTAGCGGTACAAGTTATACTTAGTTATAGGCTTAAAAGCACCGTTATCAAAATTTCTGGCACTGCCGTCCTTGGGGGTTGAAACCCACCCCCAAAAATAAAAAATTGGTTTCTAACGAAAACGGAACTTTGTGCCAGGATGTAATTAGCGCTAAAAGTTACACTTAGTTATAGGCTTCAAAGCACCGTTATCAAAATTTCTGGCACTGCCGTCCTTGGGGGTTCAAACTCACCCCCAAAAATAAAAAATTGGTTTCTAACGAAAACGGAACTTTGTGCCAGGGTGTAATTAGCGCTAAAACTTATACTTAGTTATAGGCTTCAAAGCACCGTTATCAAAATTTCTGGCACTGCCGTCCTTGGGGGTTCAAACTCACCCCCAAAAATAAAAAATTGGTTTCTAACGAAAACGGAACTTTGTGCCAGGATGTAATTAGCGCTAAAAGTTATACTTAGTTATAGGCTTCAAAGCACCGTTATCAAAATTTTTGGCACTGCCGTCCTTGGGGGTTTAAACCCACCCCCAAAAATAAAAAATTGGTTTCTAACGAAAACGGAACTTTGTGCCAGGATGTAATTAGCGGTAAAAGTTATACTTAGTTGTAGGCTTAAAATCACCGTTATCAAAATTTCTGGCACTGCCGTCCTTGGGGGTTCAAACCCACCCCCAAAAATAAATAATTGGTTTCTAACGAAAACGGAACTTTGTGCCAGGATGTAATTAGCGCTAAAAGTTATACTTAGTTATAGGCTTCACAGCAATGTTATTAAAATTTCTGGCACTGCCGTCCTAGCGGGTTTAAACCCACCCCCAAAATTAAAAAGTTGGTTTCTAACGAAAACGGAACTTTGTGCCAGGATATAATTAGCGCTAAAAGTTATACTTAGTTATAGGCTTCAAAGCACCGTTATCAAAATTTCTGGCACTGCCGTCCTTGGGGGTTTAAACCCACCCCCAAAAATAAAAAATTGGTTTCTAACGAAAACGAAACTTTGTGCCAGGATGTAATTAGCGCTAAAAGTTATACTTAGTTATAGGCTTCAAAGCACCGTTATCAAAATTTCTGGCACTGCCGTCCTTGGGGGTTTAAACCCACCCCCAAAAACAAAAAATTGGTTTCTAACGAAAACGGAACTTTGTGCCAGGATGTAATTAGCGGTAAAAGTTATACTTAGTTATAGGCTTCAAAGCACCGTTATCAAAATTTCTGGCACTGCCGTCCTTGGGGTTTCAAACCCACCCCCAAAAATAAAAAGTTGGTTTCTAACGAAAACGGAACTTTGTGCCAGGATGTAATTAGCGCTAAAAGTTATACTTAGTTATAGGCTTCACAGCACCGTTATTAAAATTTCTGGCACTGCCGTCCTAGCGGGTTTAAACCCACCCCCAAAAATAAAAGTTGGTTTCTAACGAAAACGGAACTTTGTGCCAGGATGTAATTAGCGGTAAAAGTTATACTTAGTTATAGGCTTCAAAGCACCGTTATCAAAATTTCTGGCACTGCCGTCCTTGGGGTTTCAAACCCACCCCCAAAAATAAAAAATTGGTTTCTAACGAAAACGGAACTTTGTGCCAGGGTGTAATTAGCGCTAAAAGTTATACTTAGTTATAGGCTTCAAAGTACCGTTATCAAAATGTTTGGCACTGCCGTCCTTGGGGGTTTAAATCCACCCCCAAAAATAAAAAATTGGTTTCTAACGAAAACGGAACTTTGTGCCAGGATGTAATTAGCGCTAAAAGTTATACTTAGTTATAGGCTTCAAAGCACCGTTATCAAAATGTTTGGCACTGCCGTCCTTGGGGGTTTAAATCCACCCCCAAAAATAAAAAATTGGTTTCTAACGAAAACGGAACTTTGTGCCAGGATGTAATTAGCGCTAAAAGTTATACTTAGTTATAGGCTTCAAAGCACCGTTATCAAAATTTCTGGCACTGCCGCCCTTGGGGGTGTAAACCCACCCCCAAAAATAAAAAATTGGTTTCTAACGAAAACGGAACTTTGTGCCAGGATGTAATTAGCGCTAAAAGTTATACTAAGTTATAGGCTTCAAAGCACCGTTATCAAAATTTCTGGCACTGCCGTCCTTGGGGGTTTAAACCCACCCCCAAAAACAAAAAATTGGTTTCTAACGAAAACGGAACTTTGTGCCAGGATGTAATTAGCGCTAAAAGTTATACTTAGTTATAAGCTTCAAAGCACCGTTATCAAAATTTCTGGCACTGCCACCCTTGGGGGTTTAAACCCACCCCCAAAAATAAAAAATTGGTTTCTAACGAAAACGGAACTTTGTGCCAGGATGTAATTAGCGCTAAAAGTTATACTTAGTTATAGGCTTCAAAGCACCGTTATCAAAATTTCTGGCACTGCCGTCCTTGGGGGTTTAAACCCACCCCCAAATACAAAAAATTGGTTTCTAACGAAAACGGAACTTTGTGCCAGGATGTAATTAGCGGTACAAGTTATACTTAGTTATAGGCTTAAAAGCACCGTTATCAAAATTTCTGGCACTGCCGTCCTTGGGGGTTGAAACCCACCCCCAAAAATAAAAAATTGGTTTCTAACGAAAACGGAACTTTGTGCCAGGATGTAATTAGCGCTAAAAGTTATACTTAGTTATAGGCTTCAAAGCACCGTTATCAAAATTTCTGGCACTGCCGTCCTTGGGGGTTCAAACTCACCCCCAAAAATAAAAAATTGGTTTCTAACGAAAACGGAACTTTGTGCCAGGGTGTAATTAGCGCTAAAACTTATACTTAGTTATAGGCTTCAAAGCACCGTTATCAAAATTTCTGGCACTGCCGTCCTTGGGGGTTCAAACTCACCCCCAAAAATAAAAAATTGGTTTCTAACGAAAACGGAACTTTGTGCCAGGATGTAATTAGCGCTAAAAGTTATACTTAGTTATAGGCTTCAAAGCACCGTTATCAAAATTTTTGGCACTGCCGTCCTTGGGGGTTTAAACCCACCCCCAAAAATAAAAAATTGGTTTCTAACGAAAACGGAACTTTGTGCCAGGATGTAATTAGCGGTAAAAGTTATACTTAGTTGTAGGCTTAAAATCACCGTTATCAAAATTTCTGGCACTGCCGTCCTTGGGGGTTCAAACCCACCCCCAAAAATAAAAAATTGGTTTCTAACGAAAACGGAACTTTGTGCCAGGATGTAATTAGCGCTAAAAGTAATACTTAGTTATAGGCTTCACAGCACCGTTATTAAAATTTCTGGCACTGCCGTCCTAGCGGGTTTAAACCCACCCCCAAAAATAAAAAGTTGGTTTCTAACGAAAACGGAACTTTGTGCCAGGATGTAATTAGCGCTAAAAGTTATACTTAGTTATAGGCTTCAAAGCACCGTTATCAAAATTTCTGGCACTGCCGTCCTTGGGGTTTCAAACCCACCCCCAAAAATAAAAAATTGGTTTCTAACGAAAACGGAACTTTGTGCCAGGATGTAATTAGCGCTAAAAGTTATACTTAGTTATAGGCTTCAAAGCACCGTTATCAAAATTTCTGGCACTGCCGTCCTTGGGAGTTCAAACTCACCCCCAAAAATAAAAAATTGGTTTCTAACGAAAACGGAACTTTGTGCCAGGATGTAATTAGCGCTAAAAGTTATACTTAATTATAGGCTTCAAAGCACCGTTATCAAAATGTTTGGCACTGCCGTCCTTGGGGGTTCAAACCCACCCCCAAAAATAGAAAATTGGTTTCTAACGAAAACGGAACTTTGTGACAGGATGTAATTAGCGCTAAAAGTTATACTTAGTTATAAGCTTTAAAGCACCGTTATCAAAATTTCTGGCACTGCCGCCCTTGGGGGTTTAAACCCACCCCCAAAAATAAAAAATTGGTTTCTAACGAAAACGAAACTTTGTGCCAGGATGTAATTAGCGCTAAAAGTTATACTTAGTTATAGGCTTCAAAGCACCGTTATCAAAATTTCTGGCACTGCCGTCGTTGGGGGTTTAAACCCACCCCCAAAAACAAAAAATTGGTTTCTAACGAAAACGGAACTTTGTGCCAGGATGTAATTAGCGGTAAAAGTTATACTTAGTTATAGGCTTCAAAGCACCGTTATCAAAATTTCTGGCACTGCCGTCCTTGGGGTTTCAAACCCACCCCCAAAAATAAAAAGTTGGTTTCTAACGAAAACGGAACTTTGTGCCAGGATGTAATTAGCGCTAAAAGTTATACTTAGTTATAGGCTTCACAGCACCGTTATTAAAATTTCTGGCACTGCCGTCCTAGCGGGTTTAAACCCACCCCCAAAAATAAAAAGTTGGTTTCTAACGAAAACGGAACTTTGTGCCAGGATGTAATTAGCGCTAAAAGTTATACTTAGTTATAGGCTTCAAAGTACCGTTATCAAAATTTCTGGCACTGCCGCCCTTGGGGGTGTAAACCCACCCCCAAAAATAAAAAATTGGTTTCTAACGAAAACGGAACTTTGTGCCAGGATGTAATTAGCGCTAAAAGTTATACTAAGTTATAGGCTTCAAAGCACCGTTATCAAAATTTCTGGCACTGCCGTCCTTGGGGGTTTAAACCCACCCCCAAAAACAAAAAATTGGTTTCTAACGAAAACGGAACTTTGTGCCAGGATGTAATTAGCGCTAAAAGTTATACTTAGTTATAAGCTTCAAAGCACCGTTATCAAAATTTCTGGCACTGCCACCCTTGGGGGTTTAAACCCACCCCCAAAAATAAAAAATTGGTTTCTAACGAAAACGGAACTTTGTGCCAGGATGTAATTAGCGCTAAAAGTTATACTTAGTTATAGGCTTCAAAGCACCGTTATCAAAATTTCTGGCACTGCCGTCCTTGGGGGTTCAAACTCACCCCCAAAAATAAAAAATTGGTTTCTAACGAAAACGGAACTTTGTGCCAGGGTGTAATTAGCGCTAAAAGTTATACTTAGTTATAGGCTTCAAAGCACCGTTATCAAAATTTTTGGCACTGCCGTCCTTGGGGGTTTAAACCCACCCCCAAAAATAAAAAATTGGTTTCTAACGAAAACGGAACTTTGTGCCAGGATGTAATTAGCGGTAAAAGTTATACTTAGTTGTAGGCTTAAAAGCACCGTTATCAAAATTTCTGGCACTGCCGTCCTTGGGGGTTCAAACCCACCCCCAAAAATAAAAAATTGGTTTCTAACGAAAACGGAACTTTGTGCCAGGATGTAATTAGCGCTAAAAGTTATACTTAGTTATAGGCTTCACAGCACCGTTATTAAAATTTCTGGCACTGCCGTCCTAGCGGGTTTAAACCCACCCCCAAAAATAAAAAGTTGGTTTCTAACGAAAACGGAACTTTGTGCCAGGATGTAATTAGCGGTAAAAGTTATACTTAGTTATAGGCTTTAAAGCACCGTTATCAAAATTTCTGGCACTGCCGTCCTTGGGGTTTCAAACCCACCCCCAAAAATAAAAAATTGGTTTCTAACGAAAACGTAACTTTGTGCCAGGATGTAATTAGCGCTAAAAGTTATACTTAGTTATAGGCTTCAAAGCACCGTTATCAAAATTTCTGGCACTGCCGTCAGTAGTAGGGATACCCCACTTCTGGATCACCTCATGTCATTTCTGGATCACTTTGTGGCTGACGCAATATTGCGCAATCTCACGCGCGCCAAACCAAATGTCAAAGGTCATCGGTGTCTGCCAGTCACCAAACATCTATCTGTCTCTCTTTAACACATAGGGTTCTACAAAAAACCATCTTTCTCTCTCTAACTCAAGCGAGCCCGGGGGGCAAAGCCCCAGCCGCCATATTGTGGGGCCCTTATGTGCAAGTTCGGGAGCGGAGTAAGTTTCAAGGTCACACCAACCCCGAGGGGCAGAGCTCCATCCGCCGGGGGCCCGCATCAGGTTTTTTGTATATTTAAGGCTAATTTATTCCAGCGCTGACAAATTTTGATGAGCGTGGGAACCGGAAAGGTGTCATCTTCATTAGCTTGAGTGTCATCTTCGTAATGCCAAATGTCAAAGTTTATCGGAGTCTGTGCCGCCATATTGTGGGGCCCCCTTGAGCCGCCGGACCCCCATGTTCAAGTATATATTTTCGGGTAAATTTTTATTGTAGAAATGTAAGATATTGCGTAACATGTTCTGGATATTGCGCAACACCAACCTCGAGGGGCAGAGCTCCATCCGCCGGGGGGCCCGCATCAGGTTTTTTGTATATTTAAGGCTAATTTATTCCAGCGCTGCCAAATTTTGATGAGCGTGGGAACCGGTACGCAAAGGTGTCATCTTCATTATCTTAAGTGTCATCTTCGTAATGCCAAATGTCAAAGTTTATCGGTATCTGTCAGACACCGGGGCAGAGCTCCAGCCGCCGGGCCCGCATGCGCAATATCAACCCTAGGCCAAATGTCAAAGGTTATCGGAGTCTGTCAGACTCTAAAAATCTATCTTTCTCTCTCTAACACATAGGTTTCTACAAAATCCATCTTTCTCTCTCTAACACATAGGTTTCTATAGGTATCTCTATCTACATAACATAAAAATGTAGGAGCGGAGGAAGTTTCAAGGTTGCATCGCAGGGCAGAGAGGATGCAAAGGTGTCATCTCCGGGGCCCCATGTCCAAGTATATATTTTCGGGTAAATTTTTAAAAGCCAAATGACAAAGTTCATCGGAGTCCCTGTTGTAACTTGTTATTTAGTTTAGTCTGTGCGCAGCCGTTGAGAGATAGAAATGTGTATTGAAAACATAAGACTAAATCTTTTACCATTTGAAACACGTTTACTTACATATTCCGACTGGGCCAACAGTGTGGTGTTACCTGCTTCTCTAGCCCGCGCCAGATTTTTTTATTGTGTGCTTTGTATGTCACGTGGTAGTTCATGATTGGAAAGAAGGTGACGATCCGCTGTCTGAACATATTCGTTGGTCTAACAACTGCTTATTTGCAAGACTACTTTGGGAAGAAAGGAAGAAGCAATTTGGGCGCGACACAACAACGGCGTCGTCTTCAAGCACCAGTATGAATGTTGTTAGGGAGATTGAGGAGTTTGGCAAAACTAACATAATGATCAGCTTGTTAGAACATCCAAACGGTTTACGATTCGAAAACGTTTATTTATATTGTAAATCTCTGGATCAACCAAAATACCAGTACCTGAGGAAACTTCTAAAACCCATAAAAGAAATTGGGTCTGTAATTGAACAAACCACACTACGCGAGGAGGGGTGGTGGGAGGCAGAGCCCCAGCCGCCGCACTCCTCCATGGTTTGGCATCAGATTTTAATAAAAATGCTGATTTAAGGCCAATTTGTCGTTCGTCATTCAACACTGCACGGGGCGGGAGGAGGTGGAGGGAAGATTCAATGTCGCATCATCTTTTGTATATTAACATAGAATACCCAGTACTGAACATTTTTAATAAAAATGCAAATTTAAAGCCAATTTTTCGTTTGTTATTCAACCCTTATGCTTGTGAACCACATCCGCACATTTTACGGGGGACACCTAACAAACCCCAGAAATTCATGTTAAGGGGCTGACATAACCAAATCAAGTCTTAAATTTCATTTATATCCTATGCCGGCAGCGCTAAAGAAACACTGGCGTAATTAGCAGTGGCAAAGTTGAACTTGCACTTGTTATGTGAATCGAAGGTCGCGCTAGTCGCTGAATGCCAAGCGCATTAAATTAGAAAGGTAATATTATGAATTTTAAATACCTGACTATTGAGGTCTAGATTTTTTACAAATTTAAAATCATTAAAAGATTATTTCTAATTATTTTTGCAAACGCAAACCACCACTTTAAGACAAAATCAACCTTGAGTTCGTATTCATTGCAATATAATTAATATAAATTCGTACTAGAAGCAAAAATGTCATCTACAAGTTACAGAGTAATTAATTACAGTATAGACAAATATTATCATAAAAATAGTCAATCATGCAATAACAATATAATTTAAAACGCGGAAGGGTGGTTTTAGAATTTTATATTTTATTTTCATTTTTAGTAATTGGGTACTCATCCGTTTATTTGTTAATTTAGGTAGGTTTGTCAAACCTTTCTATTTTAACATAAAAAACCAAGTGTTTTGCAAAGAGCCAACATTTGGTCTTAAACAGTTATTACGGCTGGAATTTGCACTAGCGGATATGTAACGCTCGGCAAAAATCGAAGGTTGCGTTATAAACGCTTGTTCGATTGTTGTGAATATTTTTACGAATTTCTAATTATGTTGATATGGCTTTTAATATAAGACTCTAAGAAATTCTGTACTGTATTCAGTCGTGTAGTAACAGTACAAAACAATGTTTTTGTCAATCGATGTGCAGGGTTTCAATACTCCGGAATTTACTGTAAAAGAATTATCACTTTTCGATGGAAAAAGAACTAGCCACTACTTATTCAAGGCGCCGTTTCGATTCACAAACTTAACGGTAGATTTGCAACGACAAGCAGTTTGGTTGGAAAAAAACCATCATGGACTGAAATGGAGCCGAGGATTCGTTTCCCTGTCACAGCTACCCGAAATTCTACTGCATGAAACTGAGAACGCCCACACAGTATTTTGCAAGGGTTTGCAAAAGGAGAAATACCTGAAGCAGTTTCTTGGAGATAAGGTTATTACAGTTGCAGATTACAATTTTGAAATGGATCCTGCTGCCCCAGCATGCTTCAACCATTATTTAGAATTATGTCATTGTGCTTTGAATCAATGTAAATCTTTGTATCAAAATATAATAAGTGACGGTCTGTAATGGATTAATAAAACCACATTTTAATTTTATTGTTTTTTATTTGCGTACCTGACAAGAAAAAATAGAATTGATAAGATAAAATGTCACAGGTGATCGATATTTGAAATATATCTCCAGAAGGCGAGCCATGGCCACTCCTAACTTGAAGTGTGAACATGCCGGTTGGTGTAGAGTTCATTTTCGTTGTAGATTTACACGGTAGTTCGAATACTGAGACACTTTCTTCCAGCATTTGAGCAAAGGGATGCTTTGGGTGGTAGTCCACATCCAGCGTTAGCGATGTATTTCCTTCTCTAGCAAAATATTTTAAAATGTTTTTTTCCAAATTGGCAATCAGTCGTTTCCGTTTTTCTCGTCGATTTTGGCTATCGCCAGCCATAGCACACACTACATACGCGTCAAATTCCAAGTCTAAATTTCTGAGTCCCGAGGAATTTCTCACTATTTTATCTAAATCGTTTTTTGCATCTTTAAACCAGAAAGCGCAGCACAACTTTACAGCGTGCTTTAATGTGATTTCATGCGAAGAATCGTCACTTGGAGTCTGATCCATTATTTTATACGTGAACGAACAGTGCGCGAACTTGACGCAAGTTAAAAAACAACTAACGAGACCATGTTAATGCGCAACAATATAAAAACGAGGTTAAAATATAAATAACAAAGAGATAGCTGCTGTAAGTAGCTACAGCTTCCAAACATGGGTGGCGTAATTGCAGCCGCAACAAAAATCCGGCGGAGTAGGGAAATTCATTCAAACCTATATAGCGGGCGTACGTTGTTTTTAGTAAATTAACCCTGTTAACATTATTAAAAAATGATTCAAAGTAAAAATCAATAATAATAGGTATATTACCTCAATATAGCACACTACAGTAAAAGTCCACTAAAGGGCCTTGATATTTGCAATCTAGTTAAAGCAAAAATTATTTAATATACAGCCGTAGTTAAATTTTTTATTCACTAATAAAACCTTTCTCTGCTGCTTTATAATCTATTAAGAATGCGCATAATTAGACAGGTGGCTGCTTGTTTATTGCGGCGTAGATTTTTTAATAACTCGAAGGCCAACAAATATTAAAAATAAGCGAAATGCGAATAAACAAAAACTACATTATCGAAAATATTCAATCGGGTAATCACCTACAAATTGGACGAAACGTTTTCGTTGAAACCCAGGCTTTGGAGTATCAGCAAGACTTTTCTTTCGCGTGGAAAATATTTTTCTTTTTTTTTTTGCCTGGTAATAAAGCGCAATTCATTCAGCCTAGGTAGTGGGGCATTATGAGGAAAACGCGCAGTGGTGGTGTTCACTGTTTAGTGGGATTTTAGTAAATATTTAAATTAATAAGAAATGATCTAAATTGATTCAAAGTAAATATCAAAGAATCCTTGAAATAAACGGTGGTTCAGATGAAGCAACGGCAGTTTGTTGTATTAGTATATTATTCAATTAATTGTTTACAATAGAATTTGGAAGAGAATCTGCGTAATTCGGCATTTGAGGGTTATTTGTATATTCCAGTTTTTAGTAGAATTGTAGACAAAATTGAGTATCCAATAATCATAACAAAGAAGAGACCTTTTGTATAATAATTAGTTAAGTCTCCTGCCTGAAGAAAAACAACAACAACCAAACCTGATAAAGGATTAGGTAACCAGTTGAATGGTAGCAACATTCTGCCTGACGTAAAATGTACCAAATGTTTGTTTTATTTTTTGTAGTAGTGGTAGGATGTGCAGATGCTTTAGCTGTATGTAGTCAGATTGGCCGAGCGGTCTAAGGCGCCGGATTTAAGCTCTGGTTCCTGTAAAGGAGCGTGGGTTCGAATCCCGCATCTGACACTTTTAAAACAACAAGTAAATCATCCTATTTATTACAATTTCTCATTTAATGTTAATTTATATGCGATTTTGGGTACTAATCACGCCTTTTGAAAGATACCGATATTCATATAACCGTCACAAAAAAACCGAAATAACTTCTACCAAGCATAGTGAAAGACACACTAAGGTAGCTCCTAATGCTTTAGACGATAAACGCCGTATTAGAAAATAGAAGAGTTACCATTCCATGAGGACATTATTTCCTAGAACTGCAAAATAAAAAAACATGTTTATAAAAGTTTTTTATTTGCCTTTAATTATACATATTGCGTCGCATAGTGAAACATTGGATGAGGCGCAGTAGCAAAAGATTGAAAATGATGCATGCATGCATGCTTTAGCTGTATGTAGTCAGATTGGCCGGATTCAAGCTCTGGTTCCTGTAAAGGAGCGTGGGTTCGAATCCCACATCTGACACTTTTAAAAACAACAGCAATTTCAAAAACTGGAGCTGGGACATCTAGCGGTCGAGTAAATTGGCAAAAACGTGGACACTAAAAATCAGCTAATCCTTCGACAGGACTTGCCAATTTACTCGACCGCTAGATGTCCCAGCCCCAGTTTTTGAAATTGCTGTTTCGACATGTTTGCGGGTCTGTCTGTCTGTCTGTCTGTCTGTCCATGGTTACCCTAGAACTGTAAAATAAAGAAACACGTTTATAAAAGTTTTTTATTTGCCTTTAATTTTACATATTGCGTCGCATAGTGCAACATTGGATGAGGCGCAGTAGCAAAAGATTGAAAATGATGCATACATGCATGCTTTAGCTGTATGTAGTCAGATTGGCCGGATTCAAGCTCTGGTAATATAGCGTGGGCTCGAATCCCACACTTTTAAAAACTGAAAATAAAAACAACAGCTTGTATCCGGCGCCGAATTTGTGTTGATTAATTAATATGTATTATTTTTATTTATGTGCCGACATTGCTACTTCCAAATGCTTTATCCCCTCTACCAAACTGTGCAGTTAAAGGTTCGTCCAACAAAATTACATTGTTTTCATGATACCTTTTTAAAATTAACATTTGGGCTATTCTCTCTCCTTTTAAAAATCTTTCTTTGCTATCGCTCATATTGTACATCATAACTTTAATCTCTCCTAAATAATCGCTATCTATTACTCCTCCTACTACTACACAATTAGTACTACTAACAACAGAAGATCTATCACAAATCATCCCTACCGTTTCTACAGGTAATTTCATACCAAACCCGGTCCTGATTTTCACCATACTTCTTCCTTCTACACCGATATCCTCCGCAGAATATAAATCCAAACCCCCAGAACCACAATAACTCCGAGAAAATGGTACCACACATCCTTTAAACATCCATACTAAAATCCCGTCTGGTTTATCTTTATTTATGCCAAACCCCGGACACCATATGTACTTTTTTCCATCAATTATTTTCGTCGCGCAATTCACATTAGCAGACATAAATCGCGGTGCTTCTATCACCTCCTCTTCCGTTACTTTCATTTTCTTTACTGCTGTAACATCTTCTTCTTCCGATTTCCTTTTCTTATCTTCTAACAACACATCATAATCAAAATTTACATGCCACGGCAAAGTATAAGTATTTTGCGTACCTTCAGGCCATACGTCCATATTTCCTTCTTCTTCTTCTTCGGATATTTCCATTAATTCACGTTGGCTTTCCATATTACTTCTTGCTTGCTCGCCGCCGTTTCATAAACACTATCAACCACCTACCGTCTTATATATGTTATTATTTTGTAAAAAGAGAATATGTGCAATTGATTAGCATACTAATTAGGAAAAGGTTTTCCTTGATATTTGCAATCTAGTTAGAGTAAAAATTATTTAATATATACATTGCGTTAACAAGGAAACCTTTTTCGCATACAACTGTAGTAGTATTTGTTATTAAAAAGCTAGGGTTAATCGAGAGAACGGTAATTGCTTGGAAACTGGTAGATACCCTTGACTGCATCCCTATATTAAGTTACCTGTTTGCTGCAGCAGTTGTCATAATCCTTCAACAGCAGCTATGGCTAACTTCAAGAATGCAGAACAATTTTTCCGCCATTTTCAACAGTTTTTGGCTAGTTGCCCTCCAGCATCCTCTCAACGGTCTCTCCAGGCAGTGGTCACAATGGAGTACGCCTTGAACCTACAAGGCCCTAGCGGAGACGGCCACCTTACGGACGTGGCCTGCAGCCTTTGACGGATCGTCAGCTGTGTGGTGGCAGGCCAACGTCTTTAAGCCGGTGGAGCGGCACCTAGCAAGACTGGACGACGGAGAAGTTTTATTTATTGCATATATTTGGAAATGAAATAAATATATTTAGAAATATTTCGGTGGTTTTATTTCAAAGTTATAAGCGCCGTGATCTTGAATTATACATAGTTAGTCAATTGCCGTTATGATCTCAGAACCTCGATATTCGCATTTTGTATACAGTGTTTCTGCCGAGGAGTTCAGCTTTAATAATACACTAACTAAAAGATTAGGGTTTGCCGGTTACAAATAGGATGCCAATCTTTCTAAAGAAGAATTCATAAATCGAAATGAATCTATAAATTTAAATTTAATACCATCTCCGTCGTTAGTTTTTCGTAAAAGAAATATAGCGCTCCTTGTTTAGGGGAATAGCTTTTACTAGCTAAAGTTATAAAACACCACGGGAATAATTCTAGAAGTTTTTAAATTTAGGTGCAATTACTATGGGCGGTCTGAAACTCGATGTACTTCAAATTCAAATGGCCTTTATAATCTATAAAAATTCAAGGTCACACTCTCGAAGATCACAGCAGCCACTAAGAGCGCTTATAACTTCGAAATATTACCTCTTACACAAATAACACACAGATATTTCATAAATGCCTTTATTAAATA
Organism: Agriotes lineatus; assembly: GCA_940337035.1. NCBI lineage: Eukaryota > Metazoa > Arthropoda > Insecta > Coleoptera > Elateridae > Agriotes > Agriotes lineatus. The sequence goes on along the minus strand of CALNHX010003151.1, from coordinate 18,066 downwards.
TTTTCACTCTACAATTAACCTTATTTCTAATCGTCTTTTTATGCATATGCGCACCTCATCTTCTGGTCGGTCAAGGATCATAGCATAACTGATTTTTACCGTATTATACGGATACCTGTTTAAACCTCTTAATTATCTTGTAAATCGAGGCACGCTAATGCGATCCTACGTTTTCCAATGCCATTAGATTTGTTACTAGATTATATATTTGCTGTAAAATGCTTTCGTGCGGGCAATTCAAACTGAAAATATCGAGATTCTTTTTACCGGCTTGAACTAGTGTACCCGAAAATTCGTTGTATTCATAAAAATTCTTTTTATTAAAGAAATATATGTGTCCGTTCGTATATCGAAAAACAGATTTAAAGTCAATGGGTACCCCTGGAAAATCTTTGTTAGTCGTGCCGAGTTTTGAGTATTTAAAACTACATTCGTCCACTTCCATGTAAAGGTTCGGCTCATAAAAGATGTACGTCCGACCAGAGTACGTATTAAGTACGCCGTTTATCTCAATTATATTACCTTGACCTAGAACTGTGTTTAGTTTCGGATAACCATGTACAAGTTGCATCGAAGGAAATTCCATCGCATAAACATATTTGTCTATGAAAAACACTATTTGCCCATTAGGCCGCTCATATACTGCGTCGATTTCTGTAAAATTTTTAGGTAAGAACGTTAACCAGTCAGTGAGCAAAAACGGTTCGTTATACGTCTTTTCGCCTAAATTTATCATCCATACATACTTTCCATAGAATATATAGAATTTTTGATTAACTATTAGAAATTTATCTACTGTTTTAGTTAAAGCGCATAGATCCGGTTTCCTTTCTGACTGTTTTTCTAGCGTGCCTTGCTGACGTTTAGTAGTAGTAGTAGTAGTAGTGGGACGCGCCGTAATTGCCCGAACAGTTGTGCTTGTAGAACTCGCCGTAATAACAGTTTGACTCTTCGATTTTTTTCCATATACACTTTGTATCCCCAGTATATCATCTTGAGAGAGGCCAATGTTTGACAAGTTGCTTGGTGCCCCATAATACGAATACATGATAGACTTTTTCACAGCCGAATGACGCATGCCTAAAGCATGTCCTATTTCGTGAGTTAAGATTGAAAGAAGACTTGTTTGACCTTCAGGTACAATACCATCCACTCCGGTATACCAATTAACCGGTGTATTAATATGCACTTCAACTGGTTTCTGCTCGGGCCCTGGAAAGTAAGAGTGACCTAGTATGCCATCCTCAAAGTCAAACCCGCACACTTTATCAACTGTTGTATGTGTGTGATACTTATCTCTCATAGAGATTGCTATCATAGCGGTTCTATTGTACGTAAACTGAAATTCTAGATTTGTATATTGCGACCATATGCTGAACGCCCTATTGGCCACATAAACTAGTTCGGCGGTAGTCGGCTGAAAATTCCACGTTATAACATGTGCATTCCACTTTGACTTATGCACTTGAAATAACCCTATTATATCTTTAACACCACATCTAGGCTGCTTCATTAAATTCAAAGTTTCCGTATTAATAGTATTCGATATTGGTAAATCGTAGCGGGCTTGAAATGTGTTTAATGCAGATGTGAAAGCCTCAGAATTTCCAATTAATTTTGTTGATGTTAAACCATGTTCACTTTCGTTTTTGATCGATTCCAAAAACCCAAAACTCTGTAGGTATTTGATAACTTCACCTGTTTCGTTACAGTTCTGTTGGCTGACAACTGCATATCCTACTACTAACAATAAAACAAACATTTGATACATTTTACGTGTTTTAATAGATACACGTCGCACAGAATGTTGCTACACACTAATATATTTGTTTAATGGTACCAACATTAAATACTGTCTTAGAACTCTTCTTTCACCTTTCTATTTATTTTACCTCGGTCAGCTGGTTGCCTAACCCGAGGCCCTTCATCAGGTTTGGTTGTTGTTGTTGTTTTTCTACAGGTAGGAGACTTAACTAATTATTATATAAAAGCCGCTTCTTTTCGTATATTTATTATTGTTAGATATACAAAATTTCAATGCGAGGCAAAAGATAATAAGGAGTCAATAAACTATTATCATATGAAAGTGTTTTTGTTAAATCTCGGTCTTTTGTTTCTTCATGTCTGCATATATTGCAAATAGCGTTTCTATATTATGTTGAAACCTTCACTTTTACATTCTAGTATGAGCTGTAATAAAAACGACAACTTTTTATAAATGTTTTATTTTTAAAAATTGGTTGTTTTACATATCTTAATGGTCCATAAATTAATAGCATAAGCAATTGGTTGTTTTGATAAATCTCAGTATTTTTGGAACACCGGTATTGTGTTTTTCCACATCTGCGTAGATTGAAAATAGCGGTTCACTTTTACATTCCAGTTTGAGCTGTAATAAAAACGGCAACTTTTAAAAATGTTCATTTAAAAGATTAGTACAATAAGCAATTGGTTGTTTTTCCTGGACAAATTTACTAAGTTAGTGCCATACCCCTTATAAACTACAATAGCGAGTTTTACCTGTATACATCCTAAAGTTCCACAAATTTGACCAAGTTGGCATCGGACCCTTTAGACACATTTTTTCGACCAATAAAAACCAGAGCGTATTTTTTCTCGGATTTGTTAATTTTAGTTATATCTTCATCAGTCATTTTTTCGGAAATTCGTTTTGGAAGGTAAATTCGTACATCCTCGGTTTCAATGAAAACGTTCCGTCCAAATTGTGGATGATTACCCGATTGAATATTTTCGATAATGTAGTTTTTATTAATTTGCATTTCGCGTATTTTTAATATTGACTTGAGAAGCCCGACGCTGTTAACTTGTTCGAAAAATGAATTCATTTTATGATCGTTTTTAACTAAAAGTACTAGTTGGTACTAATATAATATGAACAAAGAACAGTCCTTTATATAGGAATAAGCTGCCCGGAAAAATGTGGGTGTTAGTACATCGGTTGGCCTTTGCTTTCTCTAGAATTATTAAAAAATCTACTCCGCAATGAACAAGTAACCACCTTTCTAATTATGCACAGGTAGATTATCCTTCGATTCAATTGATTTTGCATGTGTTGTCTTTGGGAGTATAAAGCAGCAGAGAAAGGTTTTATTAGTGGAGGACATGAAGACACATCGAGATGATAAACCTTATTCATGTTTGATTTGCGAATAATACTACTTGAAAGGCCAGTTAAAATAAAAAATTCTACTAAATAAACGGTATCCTTGTTAGCGCGTTATGCAACGAATATATTAGATACTTTTTACTTTTAAGTAAATTAGCTGCACAATTTTAGTTAGATTGTAAATATCAAGACCATTCGAATTATTCATTTTAGCGGACTTTTTTACTGCAGTATGCACTTTTCAATGTACCTGTTATTATTGTAATTAAATGTATTTTACTCTGTATCAATTTGAATCATTTTTATTGCTGCTAACAGGGCTAATTTAAATATTTACTAAAATTCACTCATACATAGCGGGGCTAAAAACACATTAAACAATAAACGCTCGCTATATAGGTTGAATGAATTGCACTCCATTACCAAGTAAATACGCGAAATAAATGCCTAATATTAAAACAATCTTTGCCTTCCATTTCGCTTTGTTCTTAAAATTGGTGCTCGACACTGTTAGCCTATTTCGATTTGTAATTGTTTCTATTTTAAAACTAGTGTAATATGAAATAAAAACCTATATATACTGTGCAACTAGCGGCCTAAAAATGTTAAAAATCTAAGTAAAAAAGGAATTAATTAAGCAAACGTGGCGGATGTAATAGTTAACCTATAAATAATAAAAATCTAAATAAACGGTTGCAAGAGTAAAAGGTATCCTTGATAACGAGTAAATATAATTAATTTTTGCTTTAAGTAAATTTACATACTCTATTTTTAAAGCGGATTTCCTATATATACATAAATCGTTACGAGAGTTGGCAAAATTGTGTTTGCATCTGAATTAAGCGAATTATATTTTTAAAATGGCCGAAAACAGCAAGAACTTTGTTATAATAGATTTGCAAGGTTTTAAGATATCCGAAAAGAAGTTTTCGCCAAAGGAATTGGCTGGTTACGATGGAGTCGCCGTTTCGCACTATATCTTCAGTGCTCCGTTCAGCTTTTCAAAATTACCACCGCATTTACAAAAAGAAGCAAAATGGCTCATGAACAATCACCACTGCATTAATTGGAACGAAGGGTTTACTCCGGTCTTCATGTTTACGAAGATCATTCAACGACTTGTCCGAGATGCAGATGTTATATACGTAAAAGGACGTGAAAAGGCCGCATTTTTAAGAAATTACACCAACAAACGCATCGTCGAGATAGAAGAACAACCGGCCCTCACCCCATCACAGCCGGCCTGCATGCATCATTTGCAATCTATTTGTTACTGCGCCTTGTCCAATTTACACAAACACTATATATCTGCTCCCGAAATGTATAATTAAAGGTAAATAAAAAACAACAACTTTTATAAACGTGTTTTATTTTACATTTCTATGGAATAATGGCCCCTGGTATGTATTTTGTTTAACATCTAAAGCACCAGGACTTCGCGTAATTTTTATTACATTGTTATTGCAAGATTGGCGGTAATGAATTATTCCGGAACTTTATATGCAAATGTAGTTGTTAATACCTAGTATTAGATTGTTGTAATTAAATAATGTTTTAAATAAAAAAAAAACATGGTTCCTGTTTTAACATATTGATTTTAGGAGGTGTACGTAAAACAAAATATATAATAACTAACACCGCTGCTCTTAAGAATGTAATGCGAAATACCGGTTATTTATATTAGTCAACACATGTAAAAAACGGCAATGTCGTTAATTGCGGCACGATTTGAATAATGTCGTTTCTCCTACTAATTATGTTGTTATGATATGCAAATTAACCAGATCTATTTCTGAAGCAGCAATGGTGTAATTTCTCTTGTATTAACGCTGCTGTAACTGATCTTAATAATTAGAACAGTGCTGACCTTAAATTCATACTTTCAAATTTAAGGCGGTTAATATCATACTAGTGCAATTATAAACTTTGGCGAATGTTAATTTCATTAGCCGTGTACTGGGGATGTTATTCATATCTAACGACTTTTGAAACCGGTTTCCACGATGACAAAGATGGTACTCAAGATAATGAAGATGACACCTTTGCCTCCTCTCTGTCCTCTGGGGTTGATGTGGCCTAGAAACTTCCTATGCGCTTGGCATTCAGCGACTAGCGCGACCTTCGATTCACATAACAAGTGCAAGTTCAACTTTGCCACTGCTTATTACGCCAGTGTTTTTTTAGCGCTGCCGGCATAGGATATAAATGAAATTTAAGACTTGATTTGGTTATGTCAGCCCCTTAACATGAATTTCTGGGGTTTGTTAGGTGTCCCCCGTAAAATGTGCGGATGTGGTTTACAAGCATAAGGGTTGAATAACAAACGAAAAATTGGCTTTAAATTTGCATTTTTATTAAAAATGTTCAGTACTGGGTATTCTATGTTAATATACAAAAGATGATGCAACATTGAATCTTCCTTCCACCTCCTCCCGCCCCGTGCAGTGTTGAATGACAAACGACAAATTGGTCTTAAATCAGCATTTTTATTAAAATCTGATGCCAAACCATGGAGGAGTGCGGCGGCTGGGGCTCTGCCTCCCACCACCCCTCCTCGCGTAGTGTGGTTTGTTCAATTACAGACCCAATTTCTTTTATGGGTTTTAGAAGTTTCCTCAGGTACTGGTATTTTGGTTGATCCAGAGATTTACAATATAAATAAACGTTTTCGAATCGTAAACCGTTTGGATGTTCTAACAAGCTGATCATTATGTTAGTTTTGCCAAACTCCTCAATCTCCCTAACAACATTCATACTGGTGCTTGAAGACGACGCCGTTGTTGTGTCGCGCCCAAATTGCTTCTTCCTTTCTTCCCAAAGTAGTCTTGCAAATAAGCAGTTGTTAGACCAACGAATATGTTCAGACAGCGGATCGTCACCTTCTTTCCAATCATGAACTACCACGTGACATACAAAGCACACAATAAAAAAATCTGGCGCGGGCTAGAGAAGCAGGTAACACCACACTGTTGGCCCAGTCGGAATATGTAAGTAAACGTGTTTCAAATGGTAAAAGATTTAGTCTTATGTTTTCAATACACATTTCTATCTCTCAACGGCTGCGCACAGACTAAACTAAATAACAAGTTACAACAGGGACTCCGATGAACTTTGTCATTTGGCTTTTAAAAATTTACCCGAAAATATATACTTGGACATGGGGCCCCGGAGATGACACCTTTGCATCCTCTCTGCCCTGCGATGCAACCTTGAAACTTCCTCCGCTCCTACATTTTTATGTTATGTAGATAGAGATACCTATAGAAACCTATGTGTTAGAGAGAGAAAGATGGATTTTGTAGAAACCTATGTGTTAGAGAGAGAAAGATAGATTTTTGGAGTCTGACAGACTCCGATAACCTTTGACATTTGGCCTAGGGTTGATATTGCGCATGCGGGCCCGGCGGCTGGAGCTCTGCCCCGGTGTCTGACAGATATCGATAAACTTTGGTATTTGGCTTTAAAAAATTACCCGAAAATATATACTTGAACATGGGGGTCCGGCGGCTGGGGCTCTGCCCCTCGAGGTTGGTGTTGCGCAATATCCAGAACATGTTACGCAATATCTTACATTTCTACAATAAAAATTTACCCGAAAATATATACTTGAACATGGGGGTCCGGCGGCTCAAGGGGGCCCCACAATATGGCGGCACAGACTCCGATAAACTTTGACATTTGGCATTACGAAGATGACACTCAAGCTAATGAAGATGACACCTTTCCGGTTCCCACGCTCATCAAAATTTGTCAGCGCTGGAATAAATTAGCCTTAAATATACAAAAAACCTGATGCGGGCCCCCGGCGGATGGAGCTCTGCCCCTCGGGGTTGGTGTGACCTTGAAACTTACTCCGCTCCCGAACTTGCACATAAGGGCCCCACAATATGGCGGCTGGGGCTTTGCCCCCCGGGCTCGCTTGAGTTAGAGCGAGAAAGATGGTTCTTTGTAGAACCCTATGTGTTAAAGAGAGACAGATAGATGTTTGGTGACTGGCAGACACCGATGACCTTTGACATTTGGTTTGGCGCGCGTGAGATTGCGCAATATTGCGTCAGCCACAAAGTGATCCAGAAATGACATGAGGTGATCCAGAAGTGAGGTATCCCTACTACTGCCGTCCTTGAGAGTTCAAACTCACCCCCAAAAATAAAAAATTGGTTTCTAACGAAAACGGAACTTTGTGCCAGGATGTAATTAGCGCTAAAAGTTATACTTAATTATAGGCTTCAAAGCACCGTTATCAAAATGTTTGGCACTGCCGTCCTTGGGGGTTCAAACCCACCCCCAAAAATAGAAAATTGGTTTCTAACGAAAACGGAACTTTGTGACAGGATGTAATTAGCGCTAAAAGTTATACTTAGTTATAAGCTTTAAAGCACCGTTATCAAAATTTCTGGCACTGCCGCCCTTGGGGGTTTAAACCCACCCCCAAAAATAAAAAATTGGTTTCTAACGAAAACGGAACTTTGTGCCAGGATGTAATTAGCGCTAAAAGTTATACTTAGTTATAGGCTTCAAAGCACCGTTATCAAAATTTCTGGCACTGCCGTCCTTGGGGGTTTAAACCCACCCCCAAAAACAAAAAATTGGTTTCTAACGAAAACGGAACTTTGTGCCAGGATGTAATTAGCGGTAAAAGTTATACTTAGTTATAGGCTTCAAAGCACCGTTATCAAAATTTCTGGCACTGCCGTCCTTGGGGTTTCAAACCCACCCCCAAAAATAAAAAGTTGGTTTCTAACGAAAACGGAACTTTGTGCCAGGATGTAATTAGCGATAAAAGTTATACTTAGTTATAGGCTTCACAGCACCGTTATTAAAATTTCTGGCACTGCCGTCCTAGCGGGTTTAAACCCACCCCCAAAAATAAAAAGTTGGTTTCTAACGAAAACGGAACTTTGTGCCAGGATGTAATTAGCGCTAAAAGTTATACTTAGTTATAGGCTTCAAAGCACCGTTATCAAAATTTCTGGCACTGCCGTCCTTGGGGTTTCAAACCCACCCCCAAAAATAAAAAATTGGTTTCTAACGAAAACGGAACTTTGTGCCAGGGTGTAATTAGCGCTAAAAGTTATACTTAGTTATAGGCTTCAAAGTACCGTTATCAAAATTTCTGGCACTGCCGCCCTTGGGGGTGTAAACCCACCCCCAAAAATAAAAAATTGGTTTCTAAAGAAAACGGAACTTTGTGCCAGGATGTAATTAGCGCTAAAAGTTATACTAAGTTATAGGCTTCAAAGCAACGTTATCAAAATTTCTGGCACTGCCGTCCTTGGGGGTTTAAACCCACCCCCAAAAACAAAAATTGGTTTCTAACGAAAACGGAACTTTGTGCCAGGATGTAATTAGCGCTAAAAGTTATACTTAGTTATAAGCTTCAAAGCACCGTTATCAAAATTTCTGGCACTGCCACCCTTGGGGGTTTAAACCCACCCCCAAAAATAAGAAATTGGTTTCTAACAAAAACGGAACTTTGTGCCAGGATGTAATTAGCGCTAAAAGTTATACTTAGTTATAGGCTTCAAAGCACCGTTATCAAAATTTCTGGCACTGCCGTCCTTGGGGTTCAAACTCACCCCCAAAAATAAAAAATTGGTTTCTAACGAAAACGGAACTTTGTGCCAGGGTGTAATTAGCGCTAAAAGTTATACTTAGTTATAGGCTTCAAAGCACCGTTATCAAAATTTTTGGCACTGCCGTCCTTGGGGGTTTAAAACCACCACCAAAAATAAAAAATTGGTTTCTAACGAAAACGGAACTTTGTGCCAGGATGTAATTAGCGGTAAAAGTTATACTTAGTTGTAGGCTTAAAAGCACCGTTATCAAAATTTCTGGCACTGCCGTCCTTGGGGGTTCAAACCCACCCCCAAAAATAAAAAATTGGTTTCTAAAGAAAACGGAACTTTGTGCCAGAATGTAATTAGCGCTAAAAGTTATACTTAGTTATAGGCTTCACAGCACCGTTATTAAAATTTCTGGCACTGCCGTCCTAGCGGGTTTAAACCCACCCCCAAAAATAAAAAGTTGGTTTCTAACAAAAACGGAACTTTGTGCCAGGATGTAATTAGCGGTAAAAGTTATACTTAGTTATAGGCTTCAAAGCACCGTTATCAAAATTTCTGGCACTGCCGTCCTTGGGGTTTCAAACCCACCCCCAAAAATAAAAAATTGGTTTCTAACGAAAACGGAACTTTGTGCCAGGATGTAATTAGCGCTAAAAGTTATACTTAGTTATAGGCTTCAAAGCACCGTTATCAAAATTTCTGGCACTGCCGTCCTTGGGAGTTCAAACTCACCCCCAAAAATAAAAAATTGGTTTCTAACGAAAACGGAACTTTGTGCCAGGATGTAATTAGCGCTAAAAGTTATACTTAGTTATAGGCTTCACAGCACCGTTATTAAAATTTCTGGCACTGCCGTCCTAGCGGGTTTAAACCCACCCCCAAAAATAAAAAGTTGGTTTCTAACGAAAACGGAACTTTGTGCCAGGATGTAATTAGCGCTAAAAGTTATACTTAGTTATAGGCTTCAAAGCACCGTTATCAAAATTTCTGGCACTGCCGTCCTTGGGGGTTTAAACCCACCCTCAAAAACAAAAAATTGGTTTCTAACGAAAACGGAACTTTGTGCCAGGATGTAATTAGCGGTAAAAGTTATACTTAGTTATAGGCTTCAAATCACCGTTATCAAAATTTCTGGCACTGCCGTCCTTGGGGTTTCAAACCCACCCCCAAAAATAAAAAGTTGGTTTCTAACGAAAACGGAACTTTGTGCCAGGATGTAATTAGCGCTAAAAGTTATACTTAGTTATAGGCTTCACAGCATCGTTATTAAAATTTCTGGCACTGCCGTCCTAGCGGGTTTAAACCCACCCCCAAAAATAAAAAGTTGGTTTCTAACGAAAACGGAACTTTGTGCCAGGATGTAATTAGCGGTAAAAGTTATACTTAGTTATAGGCTTCAAAGCACCGTTATCAAAATTTCTGGCACTGCCGTCCTTGGGGTTTCAAACCCACCCCCAAAAATAAAAAATTGGTTTCTAACGAAAACGGAACTTTGTGCCAGGATGTAATTAGCGCTAAAAGTTATACTTAGTTATAGGCTTCAAAGCACCGTTATCAAAATTTCTAGCACTGCCGTCCTTGGGAGTTCAAACTCACCCCCAAAAATAAGAAATTGGTTTCTAACGAAAACGGAACTTTGTGCCAGGATGTAATTAGCGCTAAAAGTTATACTTAGTTATAGGCTTCAAAGCACCGTTATCAAAATGTTTGGCACTGCCGTCCTTGGGGGTTTAAATCCACCCCCAAAAATAAAAAATTGGTTTCTAACGAAAACGGAACTTTGTGCCAGGATGTAATTAGCGCTAAAAGTTATACTTAGTTATAGGCTTCAAAGCACCGTTATCAAAATTTCTGGCACTGCCGCCCTTGGGGGTGTAAACCCACCCCCAAAAATTAAAATTGGTTTCTAACGAAAACGGAACTTTGTGCCAGGATGTAATTAGCGCTAAAAGTTATACTTAGTTATAGGCTTCAAAGCACCGTTATCAAAATTTCTGGCACTGCCGTCCTTGGGGGTTTAAACCCACCCCCAAAAACAAAAAATTGGTTTCTAACGAAAACGGAACTTTGTGCCAGGATGTAATTAGCGCTAAAAGTTATACTTAGTTATAAGCTTCAAAGCACCGTTATCAAAATTTCTGGCACTGCCACCCTTGAAGGTTTAAACCCACCCCCAAAAATAAAAAATTGGTTTCTAACGAAAACGGAACTTTGTGCCAGGATGTAATTAGCGCTAAAAGTTATACTTAGTTATAGGCTTCAAAGCACCGTTATCAAAATTTCTGGCACTGCCGTCCTTGGGGGTTTAAACCCACCCCCAAAAACAAAAAATTGGTTTCTAACGAAAACGGAACTTTGTGCCAGGATGTAATTAGCGGTACAAGTTATACTTAGTTATAGGCTTAAAAGCACCGTTATCAAAATTTCTGGCACTGCCGTCCTTGGGGGTTGAAACCCACCCCCAAAAATAAAAAATTGGTTTCTAACGAAAACGGAACTTTGTGCCAGGATGTAATTAGCGCTAAAAGTTATACTTAGTTATAGGCTTCAAAGCACCGTTATCAAAATTTCTGGCACTGCCGTCCTTGGGGGTTCAAACTCACCCCCAAAAATAAAAAATTGGTTTCTAACGAAAACGGAACTTTGTGCCAGGATGTAATTAGCGCTAAAAGTTATACTTAGTTATAGGCTTCAAAGCACCGTTATCAAAATTTTTGGCACTGCCGTCCTTGGGGGTTTAAACCCACCCCCAAAAATAAAAAATTGGTTTCTAACGAAAACGGAACTTTGTGCCAGGATGTAATTAGCGCTAAAAGTTATACTTAGTTATAAGCTTCAAAGCAACGTTATCAAAATTTCTGGCACTGCCGCCCTTGGGGGTTTAAACCCACCCCCAAAAATAAAAATTTGGTTTCTAACAAAAACGGAACTTTGTGCCAGGATGTAATTAGCGCTAAAAGTTATACTTAGTTATAGGCTTGAAAGCACCGTTATCAAAATTTCTGGCACTGACGCCCTTGGGGGTTTAAACCCACCCCCAAAAATAAAAAATTGGTTTCTAACGAAAACGGAACTTTGTGCCAGGATGTAATTAGCGCTAAAAGTTATACTTAGTTATACGCTTCAAAGCACCGTTATCAAAATGTTTGGCACTGCCGTCCTTGGGGGTTCAAACCCACCCTCAAAAATAGAAATTTGGTTTCTAACGAAAACGGAACTTTGTGCCAGGATGTAATTAGCGCTAAAAGTTATACTTTGTTATAAGCTTCAAAGCACCGTTATCAAAATTTCTGGCACTGCCGCCCTTGGGGGTTTAAACCCACCCCCAAAAATAAAAAATTGGTTTCTAACAAAAACGGAACTTTGTGCCAGGATGTAATTAGCGCTAAAAGTTATACTTAGTTATAGGCTTGAAAGCACGGTTATCAAAATTTCTGGCACTGCCGTCCTTGGGGGTTCAAACCCACCCCCAAAAATAAAAAATTGGTTTCTAACGAAAACGGAACTTTGTGCCAGGATGTAATTAGCGCTAAAAGTTATACTTAGTTATAGGCTTGAAAGCACCGTTATCAAAATTTTTGGCACTGCCGTCCTTGGGGGTTCAAACCCACCCCCAAAAATAAAAAATTGGTTTCTAACGAAAACGAAACTTTGTGCCAGGATGTAATTAGCGCTAAAAGTTATACTTAGTTATAGGCTTTAAAGCACCGTTATCAAAATTTCTGGCACTGTCGTCCTTGGGGGTTCAAACCTACCCCCAAAAATAAAAAATTGGTTTCTAACGAAAACGGAACTTTGTGCCAGGATGTAATTAGCGCTAAAAGTTATACTTAGTTATAGGCTTCAAAGCACCGTTATCAAAATTTCTGGCACTGCCGTCCTTGGGGGTTCAAACCTACCCCCAAAAATAAAAAATTGGTTTCTAACGAAAACGGAACTTTGTGCCAGGATGTAATTAGCGCTAAAAGTTATACTTAGTTATAGGCTTCAAAGCACCGTTATCAAAATTTCTGGCACTGCCGTCCTAGAGGGTTTAAACCCACCCCCAAAAATAAAAAATTGGTTTCTAACGAAAACGGAATTTTGTGCCAGGATGTAATTAGCGCTAAAAGTTATACTTAGTTATAGGCTTCAAAGCACCGTTATCAAAATTTCTGCCACTGCCGTCCTTGGGGGTTCAAACCCACTCCCACTAATAAAAAATTGGTTTCTAACGAAAACGGAACTTTGTGCCAGGATGTAATTAGCGCTAAAAGTTATACTTAGTTATAGGCTTCAAAGCACCGTTATCAAAATTTCTGGCACTGCCGTCCTTGGGGGTTCAAACCCACCCCCAAAAATAAAAAATTGGTTTCTAACGAAAACGGAACTTTGTGCCAGGATGTAATTAGCGCTAAAAGTTATACTTAGTTATAGGCTTGAAAGCACTGTTATCAAAATTTCTGGCACTGCCGTCTTTGGGGGTTCAAACCCACCCCCACAAATAAAAAATTGGTTTCTAACGAAAACGGAACTTTGTGCCAGGATGTAATTGGCGCTAAAAGTTATACTTAGTTATAGGCTTCAAAGCACCGTTATCAAAATTTCTGGCACTGCCGTCTTTGGGGGTTCAAACCCACCCCCAAAAATAAAAAATTGGTTTCTAACGAAAACGGAACTTTGTGCCAGGATGTAATTAGCGCTAAAAGTTATACTTAGTTATAAGCTTCAAAGCACCGTTATCAAAATTTCTGGCACTGCCGCCCTTGGGGGTTTAAACCCACCCCCAAAAATTAAAAATTGGTTTCTAACGAAAACGGAACTTTGTGCCAGGATGTAATTAGCGCTAAAAGTTATACTTAGTTATAAGCTTCAAAGCACCGTTATCAAAATGTTTGGCACTGCCGTCCTTGGGGGTTCAAACCCACCCCCAAAAATAGAAAATTGGTTTCTAACGAAAACGGAACTTTGTGCCAGGATGTAATTAGCGCTAAAAGTTATACTTAGTTATAAGCTTCAAAGCACCGTTATCAAAATTTCTGGCACTGCCGCCCTTGGGGGTTTAAACCCACCCCCAAAAATAAAAAATTGGTTTCTAACAAAAACGGAACTTTGTGCCAGGATGTAATTAGCGCTAAAAGTTATACTTAGTTATAGGCTTTAAAGCACCGATATCAAAATTTCTGGCACTGCCGTCCTTGGGGGTTCAAACCCACCCCCAAAAATAAAAAATTGGTTTCTAACGAAAACGGAACTTTGTGCCAGGATGTAATTAGCGCTAAAAGTTATACTTAGTTATAGGCTTAAAAGCACCGTTATCAAAATTTCTGGCACTGCCGTCCTTGGGGGTTCAAACCTACCCCCAAAAATAAAAAAATTGGTTTCTAACGAAAACGGAACTTTGTGCCAGAATGTAATTAGCGCTAAAAGTTATACTTAGTTATAGGCTTCAAAGCACCGTTATCAAAATTTCTGGCACTGCCGTCCTAGAGGGTTTAAACCCACCCCCAAAGATAAAAAATTGGTTTCTAACGAAAACGGAACTTTGTGCCAGGATGTAATTAGCGCTAAAAGTTATACTTAGTTATAGGCTTCAAAGCACCGTTATCAAAATTTCTGGCACTGCCGTCCTTGGGGGTTCAAACCCACCCCCACAAATAAAAAATTGGTTTCTAACGAAAACGGAACTTTGTGCCAGGATGTAATTAGCGCTAAAAGTTATACTTAGTTATAGGCTTCAAAGCACCGTTATCAAAATTTCTGGCACTGCCGTCCTTGGGGATTCAAACCCACCCCCAAAAATAAAAAATTGGTTTCTAACGAAAACGGAACTTTGTGCCAGGATGTAATTAGCGCTAAAAGTTATACTTAGTTATAGGCTTGAAAGCACCGTTATCAAAATTTCTGGCACTGCCGTCCTTGGGGGTTCAAACCCACCCCCACAAATAAAAAATTGGTTTCTAACGAAAACGGAACTTTGTGCCAGGATGTAATTAGCGCTAAAAGTTATACTTAGTTATAGGCTTCAAAGCACCGTTATCAAAATTTCTGGCACTGCCGTCTTTGGGGGTTCAAACCCACCCCCAAAAATAAAAAATTGGTTTCTAACGAAAACGGAACTTTGTGCCAGGATGTAATTAGCGCTAAAAGTTATACTTAGTTATAGGCTTCAAAGCACCGTTATCAAAATTTCTGGCACTGCCGTCCTTGGGGGTTCAAACCCACCCCCAAAAATAAAAAATTGGTTTCTAACGAAAACGGAACTTTGTGCCAGGATGTAATTAGCGCTAAAAGTTATACTTAGTTATAGGCTTAAAAGCACCGTTTTCAAAATTTCTGGCACTGCCGTCCTTGGGGGTTCAAACCCACCCCCAAAAATAAAAAATTGGTTTCTAACGAAAACGGAACTTTGTGCCAGGATGTAATTAGCGCTAAAAGTTATACTTAGTTATAGGCTTCAAAGCACCGTTATCAAAATTTCTGGCACTGCCGTCCTAGGGGGTTTAAACCCACCCCCAAAAATAAAAAATTGATTTCTAACGAAAACGGAACTTTGTGCCAGGATGTAATTAGCGGTAAAAGTTATACTTAGTTATAGGCTTTAAAGCACCGTTATCAAAATTTCTCGCACTGCCGTCCTTGGGGGTTCAAACCCACCCCCAAAATTAAAAAAATGGTTTCTAACGAAAACGGAACTTTGTGCCAGGATGTAATTAGCGCTAAAAGTTATACTTAGTTATAGGCTTCAAAGCACCGTTATCAAAATTTCTGGCACTGCCGTCCTTGGGGGTTCAAACCCTCCCCCAAAAATAAGAAATTGGTTTCTAACGAAAACGGAACTTTGTGCCAGGATGTAATTAGCGGTAAAAGTTATACTTAGTTATAGGCTTTAAAGCACCGTTATCAAAATTTCTCGCACTGCCGTCCTTGGGGGTTCAAACTCACCCCCAAAATTAAAAAAATGGTTTCTAACGAAAACGGAACTTTGTGCCAGGATGTAATTAGCGCTAAAAGTTATACTTAGTTATAGGATTCAAAGCACCGTTATCAAAATTTCTGGCACTGCCGTCGTTGGGGGTTCAAACCCTCCCCCAAAAATAAAAAATTGGTTTCTAACGAAAACGGAACTTTGTGCCAGGATGTAATTAGCGGTAAAAGTTATACTTAGTTATATGCTTCAAAGCACCGTTATCAAAATTTCTGGCACTGCCGTCCTTGGGGGTTTATACCCAACCCCAAAAATAAAAAATTGGTTTCTAACGAAAACGGAACTTTGTGCCAGGGTGTAATTATCGCTAAAAGTTATACTTAGTTATAGGCTTCAAAGCACCGTTATCAAAATTTCTGGCACTGCAGTCCTTGGGGGTTTAAACCCACCCCCAAAAATAAAAAATTGGTTTCTAACGAAAACGGAACTTTGTGCCAGGATGCAATTAGCGGTAAAAGTTATACTTAGTTATAGGCTTAAAAGCACCGTTATCAAAATTTCTGGCACTGCCGTCCTTGGGGGTTCAAACCCACCCCCAAAAATAAAAAATTGGTTTCTAACAAAAACGGAACTTTGTGCCAGGATGTAATTAGCGCTAAAAGTTATACTTAGTTATAGGCTTCGAAGCACCGTTATCAAAATTTCTGGCATGCAATTAGCCGTAAAAGTTGTACTTAGTTATAGGCTTAAAAGCACCGTTATCAAAATTTCTGGCACTGCCGTCCTTGGGGGTTCAAACTCACCCCCAAAAATAAAAAATTGGTTTCTAACGAAAACGGAACTTTGTGCCAGGATGCAATTAGCGGTAAAAGTTATACTTAGTTATAGGCTTAAAAGCACCGTTATCAAAATTTCTGGCAATGCCGTATTTGGGGGTTCACACCCACCCCCAAAAATAAAAAATTGGTTTCTAACGAAAACGGAACTTTGTGCCAGGATGTAATTAGCGCTAAAAGTTATACTTAGTTATAGGCTTCAAAGCACCGTTATCAAAATTTCTGGCACTGCCGTCCTTGGGGGTTCAAACCCACCCCCAAAAATAAAAAATTGGTTTCTAACGAAAACGGAACTTTGTGCCAGGATGTAATTAGCGCTAAAAGTTATACTTAATTATAGGCTTCAAAGCACCGTTATCAAAATTTCTGGCACTGCCGTCCTTGGGGGTTCAAACCCACCCCCACAAATAAAAAATTGGTTTCTAACGAAAACGGAACTTTGTGCCAGGATGTAATTAGCGCTAAAAGTTATACTTAGTTATAGGCTTCAAAGCACCGTTATCAAAATTTTTGGCACTGCCGTCCTTGGGGTTTCAAACTCACCCCCAAAAATAAAAAATTGGTTTCTAACGAAAACGGAACTTTGTGCCAGGATGTAATTAGCGCTAAAAGTTATACTTAGTTATAGGCTTCAAAGCACCGTTATCAAAATTTCTGGCACTGCCGTCCTTGGGGGTTCAAACCCACCCCCACAAATAAAAAATTGGTTTCTAACGAAAACGGAACACTGTGCCAGGATGTAATTAGCGCTAAAAGTTATACTTAGTTATAGGCTTCAAAGCACCGTTATCAAAATTTCTGGCACTGCCGTCCTTGGGGGTTCAAACCCACCCCCACAAATAAAAAATTGGTTTCTAACGAAAACGGAACTTTGTGCCAGGATGTAATTAGCGCTAAAAGTTATACTTAGTTATAGGCTTCAAAGCACCGTTATCAAAATTTCTGGCACTGCCGTCCTTGGGGTTTCAAACTCACCCCCAAAAATAAAAAATTGGTTTCTAACGAAAACGGAACTTTGTGCCAGGATGTAATTAGCGCTAAAAGTTATACTTAGTTATAGGCTTCAAAGCACCGTTATCAAAATTTCTGGCACTGCCGTCCTTGGGGTTTCAAACCCACCCCCAAAAATAAAAAATTGGTTTCTAACGAAAACGGAACTTTGTGCCAGGATGTAATTAGCGCTAAAAGTTATACTTAGTTATAGGCTTCAAAGCACCGTTATCAAAATTTCTGGCACTGCCGTCCTTGGGGGTTCAAACCCACCCCCACAAATAAAAAATTGGTTTCTAACGAAAACGGAACTTTGTGCCAGGATGTAATTAGCGCTAAAAGTTATACTTAGTTATAGGCTTCAAAGCACCGTTATCAAAATTTCTGGCACTGCCGTCCTTGGGGGTTCAAACCCACCCCCAAAAATAAAAAATTGGTTTCTAACGAAAACGGAACTTTGTGCCAGGATGTAATTAGCGCTAAAAGTTATACTTAGTTATAGGCTTCAAAGCACCGTTATCAAAATTTCTGGCACTGCCGTCCTTGGGGGTTCAAACCCACCCCCACAAATAAAAAATTGGTTTCTAACGAAAACGGAACTTTGTGCCAGGATGTAATTAGCGCTAAAAGTTATACTTA